>BTRK01000001.1:13666549-13905984 GCA_036245805.1 Pristionchus mayeri | reverse complement strand
GTCATGTCTCGCTTGGAACCCCACCTTTTAGTAGATTTTGATTGCAGTTTCATAATGTACGTACCCATATTAGTCAAGGAAAAATGCGAGTGAGAGTCCGTAGGGGTGAGAATATGTTACGCTAATGCAAAATGTTTGCTCAGTTCGCTAATTCGTGATTTTCAGTTTCTTATGCTTAAGCCATAATCGCTCAGATATATCTTTTATTTCATAATTTGATTGTTTCTAACAAAGATATGCTGTATTCCGTTGAAAAAATCAAAGATTTCTACATTTCTTGAAAATCATATTTTTCACCTCGAAATTTTTCAAATTTGCAGGTTTCAAACTCAACATTTCGAGGATCTTACCCGTCTTCACTATACGGATCTTATAGCATGCTAATCCATGAGTAATATTTGTTGGTATGGACCTGCTCGACGATTTTTAAAGTCTAGTTTTTGACACTCGAATACGCCCGATCGAGCGTGTCGGAAATATTTAAAATTCGATAGTGAGGTTAATCTTGCGAATTATGGTTGTTTATGAGTTGTAAAAATGTTTTCTTGAACAATGCAGTCAATTAAATATGCGAAATTCGCCATTGCATTTGTTTCTTAATTTGCAAATTATTCGAGAATGGGAAAATAACATTTCCGAAAAAAACGTGAAAATTGTTGCGTTTCGAAAGTAATTTATGCCGGAGGATACGAAAACATTTTTACGACTAATAAAAAACCATAATTCGCAAAATTAACCTCACTATCGAATTTTAAATATTTCCGACACGCTCGATCGGGCGTTTTCGAGTGTCAAAAATTAGATTTTAAAAATCGTCGAGCAGGTCCATACCAACAAATATTACTCATGGCTTAGCATGCTATAAGATCCGTATAGTGAAGATGGGTAAGATCCTCGAAATGTTGAGTTTGAAACCTGCAAATTTGAGAAATATCGAGGTGAAAAATATGATTTTCAAGAAATGTGGAAATCTTTGATTTTTTCAACGGAATACAGCATATCTTTGTTAGAAACAATCAAATTATGAAATAAAAGATATATCTGAGCGATTATGGCTTAAGCATAAGAAACTGAAAATCACGAATTAGCGAACTGAGCAAACATTTTGCATTAGCGTAACATATTCTCACCCCTACGGACTCTCACTCGCATTTTTCCTTGACTAATATGGGTACGTACATTATGAAACTGCTTTTGCAGCTAGTTCCTCAGGTGGGTCCTTTCCATGCATTCTCTCAGAAGACGCGTGTTATACGAACTTTCCGGACACCCCAATATTTAAAGAAATCTGATTTCAACGCAACGTCGTCTGGAGTCAACGGGGCCTCTTTGTGCAAAATAAATATTCCCATCGTCATCAGCACCTTTGACAACCCCAAAACACATGAAATCAGAAAATTGAAAATTTTTGCTGTGCCAAACCTCTTCAGATCTGCTCGATCTTTAGGCAAACGGCCTCATATTGCACTTTAAAAATTTGTGTAATATATAATGCAATTTAGCAACCGTTAGAAAACATGTCTCTCGGCATCACCCTGCTACTCGGTATCCTAATTTATCTAATTGTTGTGAGTGATTGTTTGTTCTTCACCCCTAATTTAGCAAACTATTTTACTTCCACCGAAATCTCAAAGCATCAATTATATTATTTCTCGACCTAATTGTATTACCTAGAGGTTTTACCCCCATTGTTCTTTTCAAACAATGGTTCATGCCTCAATACGGACTGGAAATAGTGGTACTTTGCCACCCTATGGCCTGTTTAGCACCGCTTGATTAATAAAGGTTAATAAAATTAATAAAATTAATAAAGTTGATTAATATTAATAAAATTAATAAATATTAATAAATAATTGATTAATAAAATTAATAAAGGGTATCGTTTGAGTGTTCAGTGTATCTTCTTCTCTTTCAGGGTGCTATCAGCTTTGGTTGCTACGAAGGATGCGTGAAAAAATGATCTGGTTGACGGTTCCAATTATCCACAAATTAACACTCATCTACCACATCAATCAATGCAATGATAATTCACAGTATTGGACAAAATACGCCGTCATCCGCATGTATAATTAAAAATGTCGTAAACTTTTTTGGCATTGTATTTCTGAATATTTTCTTGGAGATAATATATATTGCATGAAGATTAGTCGCATGCATAGTGTAGCACTGGTTAATATCAAGGTTGGGCACGAGGTATTGATTCATGGAATTGTATGCATCATATTTGTTATGACGCACGGAAAGAGAGAAAGAGCGGTGACAACGGAGATCACGCGCCGATTTTTCATCATCAATCAATGATTCAAGCGCTGATTATTAACCTACTGATTCAGCTAGTCTCTTGTGATTGATGGTGAGCATCTGTCCTCTTTCATTTGTCATTTTCTTATTGGCCCTGTGCCCGACGTTGCCGTCTCTTAAACTATTATTGTTATACTATCACGCGTCTTCTGAGAGATTGCATGACCATGAGGAACTAGCTGCAAAAGTTTGAGCAATTTGACAAAGAAAATTATGACAGAGTGTAGGGAAAGTGAGCCAATTTTTGTACTAGCGATTTTGCCTGGAACCGGTTTTTAGTCATTTTCCGGACTTGGTGCCGGCTCTGACGTATTTTTTTTTTCTCTAAATTTGTAGTACGGAGTTCTTCCATGACTTCGGAGATCCAGCTTTTGACCCTTGAATAAGGCTTGAGCAACGGCCGCTGAAAAATAAAAATTCGTTTCTGAAGTAAATTGTACGAAATAAGATTGGCAATATGTTGGGAAAATGTTTTCATAAAATATTGAAACCTAAATCAATGAGATCTCCATACAAATTCTCGTTCTAAATTTGTAACATTTTTGAGATTTGTAGAATCACATTTCAGAAAAGTCGTGAAAATTGTGGCTTTTCCATGTTTATCTAATTTCTTAATTTACAAAAACATTTTCCCAACATATTGCCAAACGTAATTCGCAAAATGAACTTATTTTTATTAAAAAAAACAATTTTTTAAAAAAATGTTACAAATTTAGAACGAGAATTTGTATGGAGATCTCATTGATTTCGGTTTCAATATTTTATGAAAACATTTTCCCAACATATTGCCAATCTTATTTCGTACAATTTACTTCAGAAACGAATTTTTATTTTTCAGCGGCCGTTGCTCAAGCCTTATTCAAGGGTCAAAAGCTGGATCTCCGAAGTCATGGAAGAACTCCGTACTACAAATTTAGAGAAAAAAAAAATACGTCAGAGCCGGCACCAAGTCCGGAAAATGACTAAAAACCGGTTCCAGGCAAAATCGCTAGTACAAAAATTGGCTCACTTTCCCTACACTCTGTCATAATTTTCTTTGTCAAATTGCTCAAACTTTTGCAGCTAGTTCCTCATGGTCATGCAATCTCTCAGAAGACGCGTGATAGTATAACAATAATAGTTTAAGAGACGGCAACGTCGGGCACAGGGCCAATAAGAAAATGACAAATGAAAGAGGACAGATGCTCACCATCAATCACAAGAGACTAGCTGAATCAGTAGGTTAATAATCAGCGCTTGAATCATTGATTGATGATGAAAAATCGGCGCGTGATCTCCGTTGTCACCGCTCTTTCTCTCTTTCCGTGCGTCATAACAAATATGATGCATACAATTCCATGAATCAATACCTCGTGCCCAACCTTGATATTAACCAGTGCTACACTATGCATGCGACTAATCTTCACTAATCCAGGTATGATACATAACGGACAAAGCAAAAATGCATAACTGGGCCCGTTTTATATTCAATTCAATTCAATTTCTTTATCCGCCATGGTAGGGTGCAATATAATGAGTGAGTATTCGTTAGTTGATGGCAGATTTATCATCGAACAAACATATAATCTGTGGTCCGTTTCAGTTATTTCATCATAGCGGACGACAAATGCGGCTCTACATCAACAGGAGACGGCAACAGTTGATGCCCAAATTGGAGCGTATACGATTGAAGCAGAAAACAATCGACTGTTGATCGAACACGTCCAAACCAATAACGTCTACTAATCAATTGAATGTTTATCACATTGCATACTTTTTAGCAAATGCATTTCGCATATATAAAATTACATATTAGTGTGTGTGGTACAATAAACTTGTCGATCATATAAATATATAGTCCAACATAGTTCTTTTGGTCCCTTCAATATTGGTCCCTAAAATTCTTCAAATAAAGTTCTGCGCCACCTAGCGTAATTCTCTCCTGTAAAACCGCTTGAATTGGCTGCGCCTTCACCTTTTACCATTTGCTTATATCTTTGATTATTTACGATATCATGACACATAAGGAACAAAAAGAAATGACTACAGAATGCCCAAGTGCTAGGATGCGACAAATGTATTGGACCGGCCTGATATATTTTTGCTTTATCATCAATCACATATAGAGAAAAGTTGAGTTTCTCCTCTGCCCAGTCATTTTCTCAATTCCTCCGAATCTCTCATCGAATCCAATCATTACCATTCCACCACGGAGGAAGGGTTCATCACATATTCTCATCAAGCGTTGCACGCGTTGTTTGGTCGTGAAAGTATTCCTTATGGCCTACCACTGCTCATTAAACCGGCGGTTAGACTTAGTTAGGTCTCCGATATAATCAAAACAGACTGAGAGCTGTATTGGCGCAAATTTTGGGATGCGACGAAAAATCGTCCCCATCTCCAAAAAATCAAGGACGATATTTCGAAGCATGATTCGTATTGATGCGGTTGCATTTTGTTTTGCTCCACAACAGTGATTCATGTTCGATTAGTGAGTGGGTAAACACGCTCGTGTTATTATTTGTCTGATTCAGTCCGTCTCTTGTTGTTGATGGGAGGAATAGTCTGACTCTCTGCGAACCACACGCCCTCTCGTCGATCAGAGTGAGCGATAGAGCGCATGACATAAAGAGAGCGAGAACATCGTTGGTTGATGGCGATCGTACATTCGCAATACATTTTTCTTGTTTTGCTGTCTCTCTCTTGGACTATCTCTATTATTAAATTATCAAATATGTAAATGCAAAACATGAAATAATTTAGTGATGGATCATATTTACTCTCGCCGCATTCTCCAATCCTACCATAGAAATCCTAAGTGTCTCTGCGTCGGTTCATTCGCCATCACTCTACTCATTATCCTGCTTATTGTGAGTTTTTTTTAAAATTTGATCTTTCTGTTTATATGAAATTAGGAAGATACAACGAGCGATATTTTTTCTATCAGGTTCTCCTCATCATAAATTGCATTCCCAAGAGTCATTTATCATCTTCTTAGCAGGACAATTTCAAATTTACCACGACACCATAAAAGTAAGCAGCACGTTACGCAACACCGAAACGACTAATTACATTAATTTGATTATGATTTTCAGAAATTCTCATTTAAAAAAGTTTGGGTCTGCATGTAATACATTTATATGATTTATCGTGCTTTGCGGAGCTATGATATTATGCACTCGCTCGCTATTACCGACGAAATATCGTATAAGAGGATCAAACAATTAATCGCGTAGCTATATATTCGTCATCTTATTGATATACATGTGTGCAAGAGAGATAAAATGATTGTCCTCTGAAGAGGTACACTATTGGTTAGCTATGTTTCACAAAACAGTTTTATAACAAAAGAGTGAAGATATTTGGTTGTTTGACTCATTATCCATATTATTGTCTTAATGGCTCATAAATACAAAGTAATAAAATAGTGTCAATACATATATGGTATAAATTGGATTTTTACAGTACTTGGCGGGAAGATATTGAGGAGGACGCCATTTATAATCACGACTCTCTATATTTTATGTTTTCTTGTTCATTAATTTGCATTTATTTCTACATTACTTGTGGCGAAAAAAGCAACAGCTCGCATCTGACAAAATATTAATGACACGTTTGTGAACATTTCACTGTTTCATCAACCGTTTTTGAATAATCGGCAATTCGGATATATCGTTAAAATTTTCGGTTGAAATTTCGGATGACATCCGGCTTGTCATCGCTAGTGCCTATTTTCTAGATCATGCCTAATCGTCAATGTGAATCCTCACAATCTGTCACCGCATCAATAAGCTTTCACTCACTTCCCTCAAATGCGCTCTTCGGAGTTGTCAAATTTATGGACGACCAATCATTCGTTGGTATGAGAACAGTAAGCATGGTAACAAACACAGTCATTTATATATTCTTCTTGAGGTGTCGAAAGCGACAACGCATACCATAGAAGGGTCGATTCTCGCTTTACGAAGGGAAGTTCGCATTGATGTAGATTTTAATGGGATTAGTGCGTGTTGAAAGAATAAACGTTCAAGTATTGTACCTTATAAATATATTTGTTTCTGATTACAATGATCATGTAGTATTTGCTGAGCATATGTTTCAGTATGCTAATGAGCGTGGAGACGAAAGCATGCGTTTTCGCTCTACGTGCGAGTTTCGACTTGATTTTTCGTTATGTGTCAGCTCATTTGGGCTAAATTTCCTTTGGATAATTTGTCAGCGTTCTTAAATCATCTGGAAAATCGCATTAGCAAGCGGGTCTCGATAGGCAAATTCGTCGTAAATCGTATGCGCTCGAATACGTTGCATGCATGTGCGGACTTTCTTGATGGAAGAACAGTCCAAACAATACATATAGGCCGGATGCATGTGAAGTGGGAAAGGTAAGTTCTGAATGAAGTAGGGCTATTAATGCAACTATTTCAGCAAGCCATACCTAGAATTTCTTCAAAAGTTTGCAACAAGCCATTTATGTTTGAGAGTGTACAATCTGGAGCAGGTTTTTGCATAAATGATCCAGGTTCATGATGGTTGAACTTCATTTCAGATTATATCAGATTCTTGACGCAAGTCGCAGATTTCAAAGACGAGATTATACTGGACATGCGCGCGGATATTGACCCAAACGTTGATGTAATTTCAAATTTGACAAGAATCATGTCTCGAAAATGCTGCCGCATATTCATGCTGAAAGGACCTGGCTATCAGCCCTCAACGCGCGTGATTACGGCAAGAACAGTGGAAGGGTTGGTTCAGGTACGGTGTATGACGTTCCAATTTGTATTTATTTATATTGTTTTTGTTTTGTATTTTTTCGCTAGAGGCAGGGTCAGACTGAGAAAACTGAAATGCAAAAAAAAATCAAGGAAAGGGATAGTTTCGTCCGTTTTATCTTGCAGAATATGCATATCATGAGCTGTTTCAGTTATTTCACCACACTGGAAGACAAATGTCCCTCTACATTGAGACGCCGATGTAATTTGTTTATACAGAGGCGGAACCAATTGATGCTCAGATCGGAATGTACACGATTCAAACGAGAAACGCAATTTCGATCAAACACGCTTATCTGAAGTATTTGTAAATTAATAACATTTTGCAAATGAATAATGCTGTTCTCAAGCATAATTCTCTTGGTCCCTTCGTTAAAGTTCGACAAACATAGTTTCCTCAATTTCAAAAATTATATATTCATAAATTGGTGAACGTTATTTGTTTCTTCAAAATAAATGAATAGTGTGAAAGAGTGAAGTTGAAGTTATCAAAAGAGTGAATTTATTTGGTTGTTTTGCCCTGTTATTATTACTATTGTATTACTGGCTGAGAAGTATCTACTTATTTGGCATAGCCGTCTTATTATTTCTATCTCGTATTACTCATCGACAACGAAACAAATCGTGTAACCACATGTATGGTATAAATCGTATTTTCATAGTAATTGGCGGGAATATATTGAGGAGGACGCCATTTGTAATCATGACTCGATTCTCTCTCTAGTTTCTATAGTTTCTGTTGTATTATTTAAAATTGATTTGTTGCCATTCGACTCAATCTATTTCTAATATATGTCCATTTCATGGGTGAAAAAAAAACATCTCGCATCAGAAACAATATTAATGCTACGTTGGTGAAGTTGACTCTTCGCCGATTCATACACTGTTTTTTATTGATGCAAAAATGGGCTCAAGTGGGCTCGAGTCGAAACTTGCCGTCACTAATGCCTACTTTCCAGATCATGCCTAATCACCCGGATGAATCTTCTCGATTCAGCATCACACAAATGGGTTTTCATGAACTTCCTCCAACTGCGTTGATCGACATTTTCAAATTGGTGGACGACAAATCACTTGGAGTTTTAAGAACAGTAAGTTCGAGACTAAAAATATTCAAAAATATTCATGCAACGATGCATGCCTATGCATTCTAATAAACCACTCATCAGTATAACACAGGTATCACGAGCCAGTGGATGTGTGCGAGAACAATTTCCAACTTTTATTGTTTTTGTTTTAGTTCATATTATGGTGGTAGCATGTACTAGAGCCAACTTCTGGAAATTTTTAGGTCCCATAGCCGTCATTTTGGAATTTTCCGGTTTTGTATCCGGCTCTATCGTATATCAGCTCCCAGATGAGCTAGAGAGCTGGCATTGGGCTTAAAATGCGCGGGAAAATATTTCCAACAACTTTCATGTTGACGTCAAAAGAATCTGACTGCAAAAAAAATGGTTCAAACCAAAATCTTTCAAATTTGATGTTTCAAAAAAAATTATTCATCCCCGTACAATCGCCTAGAAAAAATCGTTTATGCAAAAAATACCTTCAAACATCGATAATTCCATAATTTCGCCGGAAATGAGTATCCGAAAAAAATAGAAAGAGCTTGAGCTCAGTTTCAAAATCAAAGTAAAATGATGCTACCATGAAAATAAACTAAAAATAAAATTTGAAACATTTGCTGGCATGAAAAGCATCGGACTGCAAATGAAGTGTGCTAGAATCAAAATTCACAAATTACATGTTTTTAAAAATATATTCGCCAATGTGCGTTCGCCTGGACCGAATCGTTCATGCAAAAAATTGATAGTAATGTGGCAATATGCATTACAAAAATATAAAACTCAAATTTGGAGGTGGCCAAAATTTGGGACATACCGTCAAACATTGAAAATTCCACAATTTTGCTAAAAATGCATTCTCGAAAAACAGTTGGTTTTCATGCCAGCAATTATTTTTATATATTTGCTAATTTGTTTTCATGGTAGCATCATTTTGCTTTCCTTTTGAAACTCTCTTCAACCTCTGTCTATTGTTTTTAAAACGAAAATGTATTTTTTGCAAAATTGTGGAATATTCAATGCTTGACGGTATGTCCCAAATTTTGGCCACCTCCAAATCTGAGTTTTATATTTTGTAATGCACATTGCCACATTATTATCAATTTTTTGCATGAACGATTCGGTCCAGGCGAACGCACATTGGCGAATATCTTTTTAAAAACATGTACTTTGTGAATTTTGATTCTAGCACACTTCATTTGCAGTCCGAAGCTTTTCATGCCAGCAAATGTTTTAAATTTTATTTTTAGTTTATTTTCATGGTAGCATCATTTTACTTTGACTTTGAAACTGAGCTCAAGCTCTTTCTTTTTTTTTCAGATACTCATTTCCGGCGAAATTATGGAATTATCGATGTTTGAAGGTATGCTGCAAATTTTGGCCACCTCCGAATCTGGGTTTCATATTTTTATAATGTACAATGATACACTATTTTTCATTTTTTGCATAAACGATTTGGTCTAGGCGATTGTACGGGGATAAATAATTTTTTTGAAACATCAAATGTGCGCATTTTGGTTTGAACCATCTTTGTTTGCAGTCCGATTCTTTTGACGTCAACATGAAAGTTGTTGGAAATATTTTTCCGCGCATTTTAATCCCAATGCCAGCTCTCTACCTCATCTGGGAGCTGACATACGGTAGAGCCGGATACAAAACCGGAAAATTCCAAAATGACGGCTATGGGACCTGTGACCTAAAAATTTTAAGAAGTTGGCTCTAGTACATGCTACCACCATAATACGAACTAAAACAAAAAATAAAAGTTGGAAATTGTTCCCGGGGGTTGGTTTTTTCCTTCACTGACTGTGATAAATATACGTATTTTGTCTATGGTCTAGTAGCTCTAAGAATAGTTTGTATGAAATCAAAGCTACGCATTTTAATATATGCTTATTTGAGGTGGCCAAACAAACCAGGAATGCCATCGATGGGTCGATTCTAAATTTACGAGGGGAGATCATCATTGATTTAGTCGTTTCTGAGGTGGGTTTTCGTTAAAAAAAGCACATATGAGTTGATGAATTTGTTCGTTGCATTGTTTGTAGACTTGTTTATGCGACATCTTCTTCAGGAAGTAAATGCGCTTGGAGCAGAAGAGAATCTGTGTACCATAAATTGCAATGCTCAACGCATATATTCACTTTTTAAAATCCTCTTCAATCGCATGAAACGAGAACTTGATTTTGTTGATTTTGATCGCTTCTTCATTCCTGAAGTAAGTTTTTCCTGACACTAGGCCAGATTATCACTGTCGGATTATAATTTAAAAACCCTTCTGTTGGATTTAGTTTTTCACAGCACACAATGTTAATAGGACATACTGAAGAAGAATACCATTTTTTGGTTATAATTCGCTATGTTATAATCCGACGACGACTATCCTATCTAGTGTCGTTTTCATTCCCTTTTTAATGAATATACGAAGTGTCAGACTCTGTTTGCCACTTTTCCTTCGGAGAAGATGTCGACGTTCTTTAATCACCTGAAACATCATATGAGCGATCGGGTTGTGATTAACAACTTACGGATTTTCCGCGTTCGGCCCGAGTTAATGTATATTGTTGCGGACTTTTTGGGCGGTACAACGATCCGAGGAATCGAGATGGACTGCTCACATGAATGGACGCACACGTGAGTCCTGAAGGAGCAATCGTCTGACTCTCTTCAGTTTGCATGATCTCTCGTCTCTCTGCCCGGCGAGAGAGCGTGCAAACTGAAGAGAGTCAGACCATTGCTCTCCTGAATAGTATAGTGCATAATTTGAGTAATCGTCTCTACACTTGATAGCTCTCTCTCTCCGTAGAGTGGACACTAGGTCGGATGGTAACCTAATGGATGATAGCCAAACAAATGAACCCTTCTCCAGAATTTTCACAGAATCATTTAGACTCTTTGGGAACCTACTGTGAAAGTTCTACAGAAGGGTCTATTTTTTGGTTATCCTCCATCCGGCGATCATCCTACCTAGTGCCGTAGAGTGTGTTGAATGATGAGACAATTCCCGAAATACTCACTCTGCTGAATAGGATTTGTTTCGAAAAAAATGCTCGTCTCATTTCGCTCAAGCTCTCGCCCACCTTATTGGCGATGCATAAGTAAAAACGATGCAGAAAGAAATTATCAGTTCGAAAAAAAAAATGATCTAAGAATCGAATCAATTTTGGTAGTTAACGCGGCTATTTTAGCAATCCATACATTTATTCGAAAATTTCGAACAAGTGCTGTCGACTTTCGAGTGTATGATTTTGGAACAGGTATTGGTGCTTAAATTATCCCATTTCACGACTGACGAACTTCTTTTCAGATGGTGTCCGGTTTTTGATTCGTCTGCAGAATTCAAAGAGCAAATGACGCTTGAAATATTTGCGGATATTGGCCCAAATATTGATGTATTTTCAATCTTGAAAGGACTCATGAATAAAAAGTGTTGTGATCTACTCATACTAAGAGGAGGTTGGTATGAGGGCACATTGCGTCTGCTTAGCGCAAAAGACGTGGAACGTCTCGTTCAGGTAGGCTATAAGAGATCAGAAAATCTAGCAATCGCACAATATGGCCCGTTTCAGTTATTTCACCATAAGGGCAGACATATCCGGATGTACATTGAGACGGATGGAGAACCAGTTGATGTACAAATTGGAATGTACATGATCGAAGCCGACGAGGGTCGAATGTTGATCGAACACCTCTTAATATAAAAGCCCTCTAGTAATCACTTGCGTATTGGTGGCGTTGCGTACTTTTTGACGAATCTTATATTATTTGTATTTTGAATATTAATTAGTCATGATGTTCTGAAACAAACAGTTATTTTGATCCCTTCAATATAATTCTCCGATTATGGTTCTGCACCACCTTTCGTAGTTGTCTCCAGACTACTGTAAAATCGATTGGTGGCTGCATCTTTACCTTTAACATTTTACCATTATCTTTGAAACAAAACGATAAAATGATACCAAAAGAAAAACACCGTCCAAGTTCTAATGTGCGGCAAAACCTTTGTACCAGCCTGATATGTTTTTAGGTTCATATTGGACAAAAAAGTAATCCGTCTACCCATCACGAAAGCTCTTTTCTCGTGGAGGGTCTCTCAATAAAAGTCTCGCAATGATCTCTCAATCAATGGTCTTTCAATGATATAACATCAAATATACATAGTGCAGTTATATAATAAGGGAAGACTCGATTATTCTTGCCATGGCTTGGCGTAAATGCTTGCAATCTTTATGTACCCAGTGTTTGGATAAGATGGGTGTATTCTGGTCGGAAATTACTTGAGACGTTTAGATCCTTCAGCTCATCTGTCAGTGAAAAGAAGCGTTTTCTCTGTCCAGTCATCTACCCTAATGAATCACTCCCAATATCCCATCGAATCAATTATCATTCGGAAGGTTCATCACATATTCTCATCAGCTTTTATTCACAATGTGCCAATTTTTTCATAAAAGTAGACATTCCATTCATATTTGGTTGGATAGTACATGAGCTTTTTCTTCAATGGAGAATAATCTCCGCTTCTGGGTTTGCTCCGTTGTAAGAACAATAGTCAGTCAGCATTGCGTCTTTGTTAAACACGTACACTTTCGTCATGTTCAGTCTTCACATCTATAATTTCTTTAATATTCATTATTGTTTCTTATTCCTAAATATGTATTCCAATGAACTCAATTCAAATACCGAAATTTAAAGTATCTCGTTTTTAGGAACACATGAAGACGCAACGACTATACGGAGCATTGGACTTGAATGAAGCTGAGATTGTATACTCTGGACTCGTGAGATTCCGAAGTGATCTACTTCCCCTGCTAATATATTTAGGCGATTTGTCCAAACGAGGAATTATTCGAAAGATAGGTGATTTCATTCGCATTGCTGAAGCTACATTTGTTCGAGATGTTGCGGAACGATTCCCAACAGCAGCAAAATATCAGATACACGTATGCAATCCGTTGTACGATCCCGATTCGAATGTGTTTGAAGATGAATACACTCTGACTGATTGAAAGTCATTGCAATTGTGATTTCTTCTGTGTTCTGTTATATTATATCTTTGGAAATCTCTGAACGAATCAAGCATATGGGAAATGTTAACCCCAATGCTTCAAAAATGTATTGCCCTAGATATAGATTTGTTCAAAATGACTTCATGCTCTCTAGCTGAACAGTTCAGCAATCACGCAGAATGAATTCCAAAATTTCTTGCGGAGCCATACCCAATTTAAGAGGCCGGATCTGAGAAGAGTCACCTCTGAGCGGACATTCCGCCAAGATTTTCGATTCAGGCCATGCCGCTCAAAGGGCCTGGAGTACTTGGTGTCACAATTTGAAATTTCACTGTGATACCCTATTTATAGCGCAAAGGCGCACGCCAGGTGAGGGTATAGTGAAAAATGATGAAAATTCATATTCTCTCAGCCGAACAAGGAGGACTCAAAATTCCTTCTACATTATGCTAGTACTGCCCAAAGCATTCTAGAACACTATTGAAATCGAATATAGGTCGATTCTGAAAATTTTATTTTCATTTCATTTGTCACTTTTCCCGCGTTTATATCATCGTGCTTATATTTGGGACGCTAATTTCAAGTGCCGTTTCACAACACGTTCTCCCAAGCATCCTGGCAAACAATCACATTGAAAATCCGAACAACAATCAGACGTGAACAATTGATCAGAATCGTGTATAATTCGTAATCGACAAACGTATTTTACAAGATTCTGACCATTTTTTCACGTATTATTGTTGTTTGAATTTCTAATGTGATAGTTTCAATGGATGCTTGGGAGAACCTGCTGCAAAGAGGCACATGAAATTAGCGTCCCAAATGTGAAATATGCTGTGAAAATATAATTTACAGATCCGACCAAAATTGGATGCTGGCAGTGTTTCAGAGCACTTTGGGCATGTCAGCATAATGCGAATAATTTTTTTCATTCTATCTTATTCGACTGATAAAATATGCGTTTTTTTTCATTTTTTCAGATATCGCGGCCCATGGTTTTCCATTTTAAAATAAATTTCGAAGTAATTGGAATTTAGTTTCAAAGACATTTTCCCACTATTTTGTGTTTGAAACCTCGAATGCAGTTGATAACGTGCTGATTTCACCGATTATCTAGTCAGAACCACATGATGTCATTGAACGAACTCATCGATTTGGCATTTTCGAGGCTTGAAATTTCTTACTTAAACGTGAAATGAGGCACTCATTTTATAATTTCACATGCTTTCGTAGTACATACAACAATAATTACGGGGTATTCATCCGCAGCCGTTTCAAAATGCGGAGATAACGGAGAAGAAAAATGAAAAAATAGAGGTGGGAAAAATCGATTTTTCAAACTTTTTGAAACTTTAGTTTTTTGATCGTAGGCGTACATATACTTTGATGAAATGTCATATGGTGATCAATTTGTGTGCCTACTTGGCACAAGATAGTTGAAAATTGTAAAAATGCGTGTGTCGTTGATGACTTTACGAGGTTCTGAACGATTTTTCACGTCTTATTGTTGTTCGGATTTTCAATGTGATAGTTTGAATTTGTGCCGCATCAGATTTATCTCAATAAAGTGAACTGTATTCGAACTGCTGGTTTTTGCAACTCATACGCGCGACTCCTTTATCGCATTTTTCGCGTTACTCCTTCTTCCCTTGTTAATCCAAACATCGCGTACTGGTTGTCCATCGTCTCCCTTTATCTGTATGATCATAATCCCCTCTCCTCTCGTAATTGGTGTTGCTTGTAAATAATGTTTCAATTTTTCGCTCCAAATGATTTCGAAACTGCTTTCTTATAAAGTATGAATGGATTGCATCGTGGTGGCTGGTAATGGGTTGTTTGGTCGTTCAATTCCTCATGGCCCACTACTGCACACAATACGGACTTACGCATAGGTCGCTGATATCGTCAAAACATAGTTAAAGCTGAATTGGCGCAACCCGTCAAAGCACGTTTTGTCGTGAGAACCGTGTACATTGTTCCCCAATCATCTTCGGATCGTACAACGGATGTGTTGCTGTCTCACTCTTGGACTACACCTGTTATTCAATTTGCAATTATGTAAATTAATGCAAAGCACATATTTTGGCGATTAGGGATGGATCATGTTTACCCTCGTCCCATTCTCCAATCCTACCATACAAATCCAAAGTGCATCTGCCTCGGTTCATTCGCCATCGTTCTACTCACTATCCTACTTGATGTGAGTTTTTTTGTTAAATTTAATTTTGAACTTTATGTTGGATGAAATTAAAGGGGGGATATCAGCCAAAATAACCAGGACAAACTGGCAAAGCAGCTTCGAGACAATTGTAAACCGTCTCTTTTTTTTAATTTTTCTTTTTTTTTCGAAATTCAGATTTTTAAATCTCTATTCAGAACTAAGTTATGGTCTCCTTAAATCATTCAAAGTTGACCCTGACGCACAGGGAATGAGTGAGAGAGCACGCGACTTGAAGAGAACGATGTATTTTCTATCAGCTTCTCCTCTTCATAACTGGCATTCCCAAAAGCCATTCATCGTCATCTTAGCTGGAGCATTTCAAGTTTATCATGCATATGATTCCTCGTGCATTGCGGAGCTATGATCTTACATTAAGCCCTAGTTTTCAGAGTTCAAAGAGTGCGATTTGCGGAAATACTTTAAACCGGAAGATAAAAATAAGTTATATAACGGAGTAAATGAGAGGGTAATCGCTCTGGCCGACGAGAGATAAGATCGCCGTATAAAATCATCATCCCATTTATCGAGTAGCGCCATATTCATCATATTGCTGATGTAAATGTATGCCAGGAAACATGTATGGTAAAAAGATTGTTTTCTGGAGAGGTACAATATTGGTTTGCTTTGATTCACAATACATTTTTCAAACAAAAGAGTGAAGTTATTTATTTGTTTGACTAATTATTCATATTATTATCTTACCCTCTCAGAAATGTCTACTTATTTTGCATGACCGTATTATTATTTGAATCTCGCGCTACTCATCGACAAAGCAACCCAATCGTAGCAACAAATACATGGTATAAACTGGATTTTTACAGTACTTGGCGGGAAGGTATTGAGGAGGACGCCATTTGTAATCATGTCTCTCTATATTTACTGATGTGTTCTTTATAAGTTGCCTCTCAAATTCATTTATTTCTATATTACCTGTGGTGAAAAAAGCAAAATAGCTCACATCTCACACAATATTAACCATACGTTGAACTTCTCGCCGCTTCAAGCACCGTTTTTAGTGATTAAAAAATGGGCTTGGAAAAAGTTTTCATCGTTCACTTTCGGGCTGGAACTTCGCTTTAAATCCAGCTTGTCATAACTAGTATATGAGGGGAATCGCGAGAGATTCGATCACGTCGCGGCGGTAGGAAAAAATGTGTTATATCTGGCAACACATTTAGCTAACAGTATTTCAAATGATGCTCTTTCAACCTACGTCGTCAGAATTTTGATATCATTTTGATAAGTTTAATATATATATATTTGTCAGATCATGCCTAATCATGAGGATAAACCCTCACAATTCGGCACCGCATCAATCAGCTTTCATTCACTTCCCTCAAGTGCGCTCTTCAGAGTTTTCAAATTTGTGGAGGACAAATCATTCGGAGCTTTGAGAACAGTAAGCATGGAAACAAACACAACCATTCCTATATTCTTCTTGAGGTGTCCAAAGCAACAAAGCATGTCATCGAAGGCTCAATTCTCGTTTTACGAGGGGAAATTGACATTGATGTAGATTTTAATGGGGTAAGTGCGTCTCAAACGAATCAACTTTCAAGTATTGTGCCATATAGATATATTTGGTGTTGATTACAAATATTATGCCTTATTGACGTGTATAGAGAGCCATGATTATAAATAACAACGTAACACTGGCCTAGCAGTGTTCTCCCGCGGGCCCAGTCTCGCAGACGGAATGTACTTTTACCGGCACTACACCGGATGAGAACCGTCGGATGAGAACCCACTGGATGAGAACCAAAAATTGGACCCTTCTGTAGGACTTTCACAGACGCATTTTCGACACTTGGGGACTGTGAACAGAAGGGTACTTTTTTGGTTCTCATCCGGTGGGTTCTCATCCGACGGTTCTCATCCGACCTAGTGCCACTTTTACCTTTATTGACGTGCATATGTTTCAGTATGTTAATGAGCGTGGGGACGAAAGCATGCGTTGGTCCATTACGTGCGAGTTTCGACGTGATTTTTCGTTATTGAAAAATAACTTCATTCGCATGAGACATACTCTTGATTTCGTATCTTTTCAATTCGATATTCGATATCCTGAAGTGCGTTTTCCCTCATTTTCATTCATGTTCGGCTAAATACACCATCCGTCAGATAATTTGGGCTAAATTTGCGTCGGAGAAATTGTCAACGTTCTTAAATCATATGACACGTATTATTAGCAAGCGGGTTGTGATTGGCACACTCGTTGTAAATCGTATTCGCTCGAATACGTTGCATGCATGTGGGGACTTTCTTGATGGAAGAACAGTCCAAAGTATACATATAGGCCGGATGAACGTGGAGTGGGAAATGTAATTTCTGAATCAAGCATGGTTATTCATGCAACTATTTCAGCAAGCCGTAACTAGAATTTCTTCAAAAATTTGCAACAAGCCGTTTCTGTTTGAGAGTGTACAACCTTGGAGCAGGTTTTTTTTCCATAAATGATCCAATTTCAGGATGGATGAAATTCATTTCAGATTATACCAGATTCTTGATGCAAGTCGCAGATTTCAAGGATTTGATGATACTGGACATGCGCGCGGATGTTGGCCCAAACGTTGATATAATCTCGATTTTGAAAGGGATCATGGCTAGAAATGCTGCCGTATATTCATACTGAAAGGATCTGGCTATCAGCCCCCAACGCACGTGATTACGCCAAGAACAGTGGAAGGGCTGGTTCAGGTACGGGGTATGACGTTCCAATTTGTATTTATTTTTAAATGTTGATTTAATTTTTTTTTTCGCTAGTCAGACTAACAAGGGGTCGGCAAAAGTCAACGGAGGCTTTTCTTCAAATGATCCTTATGGGACTTTTAGCACTGATGAGAGATGCTCAAATGTGCTTTCAGAAGCAGCGGAAGCGAACTTTGGCCCACCGAAATCGATTAAAAAATGCTATGAAATTCGACTTTTGGTCATATCTCAGTTCAAAATGATCATTTTAATATTGTAAAGAGTGCTAAAGAAAGATCTCGACGAGCAGAACAAATTCTTCGAAGTGGGCCGAAACGCTAAAATGACTGGTTCTCGAGATATTTCAAAAAAACATAATTTTTATCACCATTTGAAGCTTCTTTCTTCGGAAATTATTCCAAATGTACACGGTTACTTTAACCAAAAATGAGCCGCGCTTTCCTTATTCCTAGCGGATCTACGATCTCTCCTCGTACTTTCGCTCCGCTTGTTTGGGAAGTCACTCGAACTGCGCAAACAGAGCCGATTACACCCAAAAAGGGAGCGTGGTGGAGAGAAAAACGTTATGCCTTTTCTTCATTTTTCGCACTATCTCGCCACTCTACTGCTCTAGCGAGAGTGCAGAATGAAGAGGGGATTATTTCGAACTCCACATGGGAGCTGAGGAGTTCACGTGATGTCGAAATCCCGAAATGGACACACGAGCCAGGTGGCAAGGCGTCTTGAGCAAACAGTTCAGATATTTCCAACTCGTTTTTACACGTCAGCATATTTGCCTTTTTCAAAAGTCAACTTTGTTCCTGAATGCATGAACATGGGAAGAGGGGAGGAGGCGGAGAGCTAGGAGGATTACCGTTACGGAAAAGGCGGTACGGAAGCCACTTTGTCAACGCATTTTCATAACTCTCCTCTGGTATCAGCATTTCGCATCTACTAATTGATTTTAAATGACCCCAGGATTTCAAATTTTCAGGACGGTAAGCAACTTTTCTATTATGTATGTCAAATTCTGTATCTGCAAGTAGTATGAAAAAGTGATGGCACGATACGGCACTAACTCGGATCAGAACTATGACGTCATGAAGCCTTTTATATATCAAAATGACGCAGTGGACCTTAATCTGATGTTTTAGTGTTGTAAAAGGGCGAAAGTCAGCCCGGAGAACTATCACCCAACTAAAGATGGAAAGAGCAAGGGCGATGGAGCGATCAGTTAGTTTTTTTAAAAATATATATTTAAAAATATATATTTTTTTTAAATTGCAAATTTCTTGGAAAAATCCGAACACTGTTTACATGATCTATGCTAGCTTCTCTGACGTACCTGCTATATCTTGTTTGCAGTTTTTTGTCCAGTGAATGGGTAGACTTTCGATAACCCGCATTTATGGCCTGTTATTATCACTTTCTCGTAGGCGTTCGCATAACATTAATACGATAGCTCGACTCATATTCCGATACGGGGCCGCTTTCGAAAATTTGGATACGCAAACATACACGAACACGTTTGTCCAGAGACATAGTATGAAGAGCGACATATCAATCATATGTTTCAATTGCACAACTTATATCAGTAGCTAGGGAAATTATCTTATTTTTTTCAAAAAAAAACGGTATTTGGTCGGACGATTATGGTCACAGTAGATGACCACAATGGGCTTGTTTAATCTGTCAGAAATGTGCGAGAAAAGTTGCGTAAAAAGTTGCGTAAAAAGTTCGCGAACTTCTGATTCTCTCCTGTTCGTGTACTCTCTCTCTTTCTCTAACCAGGTCGTTGAAAAGTTCACGAACTTTTCGACGAACTATGTTCGAAAATCATACTTTTCTTTTGTTTTACTTATTTTTATAAACTATTTTTGCTTTTAACTTATGACTTCTTATAATGGCAACCTTCCCTTAGCTGGAATAGCTTCAGAATACAGCGTAGTGAAAGTAAACAGGGTTGGAATATTTTTTTCGAAAATGGGTCACCACTTTCCCCACCCTGTAATGTCAAGCTATTCCATCAGAGGGAAGGTTGTTCTTATAAGCAGTCATAAGTTGAAAGCAAAAATAATTGATAAAAATAAGTAAAACAAAAGAAAAGTACGAATTTCGAACATAGTTCGTCGAAAAGTTCGTGAACTTTTCAAGGAGCTGCGTGAAAAGTTAGAGAAAGGCGAGAGAGCACGCGTTGTCGAGAGAGGGAAAAGGAAGTAAACAATCACTGCTTCCTTTTCCCTCTCTCAAGAATGCGTGCTCTCTCGCCTTTCTCTAACTTTTCACGCAGCTCCTTGAAAAGTTCGTTAAAAACCGGCATTAATTCGTTCGAAATTCGTACTTTTCTTTTGTTTTACTTATTTTTATCAATTATTTTTGCTCTTAACTTATGACTGCGTATAAGAACAACCTTCCCTCTGATGGAATAGCTTGACATTACAGGGTGGGGACATTACAAAGTGGTGACCCATTTTCGAAAAAAATACTCCAACCGTGTTTACTTTCACTACGCTGTATTCTGAAGCTATTCCAGCTAAGGGAAGGTTGTCATTATAAGAAATCATAAGTTAAAAGCAAAAATAGTTTATAAAAGTAAGTAAAACAAAAGAAAAGTATGATTTTCGAACACAGTTCGTCGAAAAGTTCGTGAACTTTTCATCGACCTGGTTAGAGAAAGAGAGAGAGAGCATGCGAAATGGAGAGAATCAGAAGTTCGCGAACTTTTTACGCAACTTTTTCTCGCACATTTCTGACAGATTAAACAGGCCGAATGTATTTTTTTTGAAAATTCAGTTGCATGTTTATTTCTTGGTTATAATCCGTATTATTCGGAAGGAGCCGCTGATTTGACATAGAGCCGCAAACAATTTATTAATTTTAAAACAACTCAGAAGCCATCGCTCGTCGGACATGGATCCACATCGAGGACTGGGTCTATCTCACGATTCTTGGCATCGTCTGCGCAGGAATGGCAGTCCTTCTAGAGTACATCATCAGTAGGCTCAATCAGGGTTAGTGGAACCCTCGGACGCTGTCAATCAATCAATCAATTTATCTTATCAGGCGGAAACGCTCATAAGATGATAGGTCGGTAGTCTTCATAAGTTGCACTCCACCAATGGCTGCCAATAGCTCGGGATAGGTCGTCTCTCCATCGCGCGCGAGGCTTTCCGGGGGGACGAGTCCTATTGAATGGAGTCCAGACAGTTGTCGCGCGGCTCCACTGTTCCACTCCAATTCTTCTGATCTTGAGGGCCCAGCGCGCTTTCCGTTTCAATCCTTCTTCATTCCAGTCTCTCAGCTTAGTAATCCCTCTCATGCGGTCATTCTTCCATCTATCCCTCAGCGTGACTCCAAGCATCTTTCTTTCCATCTTCCTCTGGGTGACTCTCAGCCTCTCCTTCTCGCTTGATCTCAGAGCCCATACTTCACACCCATAGAGAACTGTAGCCGTGATGCAGCTCTCAAAGACTCTCCTCCTGATCTTGATGGACAGAATTCGAGAAGATAGGAGGTGCGAGAGCTTACTCCAGGCCAGCCACCCTAATCGAATCCGGTGTTCTATTTCGTCGGAATGATCCAAGGAAAGAGCTATTCTCCCTCCGAGATAGGTGGCGCTATCGACGAATTCGAATCGCAGATTGTCGATGATTATTGGATTGCGGGTAGAGGTGCAGGAGGTGAGGAGGTTGGTCTTGCTTGCATCCACTTCGAGACCAACTCGGATGCACGCGTCCATCAGCTTCTTCAGCATTCGTTCCAGCTCGGGTCGAGATTTGGCAACGAGAGCCACGTCATCGGCATACTCCAAGTGGCAAAGGTTCCTTCCGTCGATTCTAATTCCATCTGACTCCCAGTCAATGTTGTCCATGGCTGATCGTAGCACTGCGTTGAAGAGACGAGGGGAGAGGGTATCCCCTTGGCGGACTCCTCGACGCACAGTCACAGGAACGAGCTCCTCATTAACTCGAATGAGTGTAGAGGAGGACTCGTAGAGACGGCGCAACACGAGGGAGGGATGGGCTCCGAACGAGAAGAGGGCTTGCCAGCAGGCATTCCACTCCACACAGTCGAACGCCTTCTTGAAGTCGACGAACGCCAAGTAGATTGGGATACCGTACTCGGAGGTTCTTTCAGCGACCTGCTTGATGGCATGCAGGTTGTCGAGAGTACTGTAGCCGCGCCGGAAGCCGGTTTGGGTCGAGGACTCTGTTTCTTCTAGCACAGTTTCGAGTCTCTGAAGAATGACTTTGGTCATTGTCTTCAGGGAAACGGTGAGGAGGGAGATGGGACGGAAGTTCCCAATGTTGGTAGGGTCTCCTTTCTTGTGCAGAAGAGTGACAATTGCTTCAGTCAGGTCGCTTGGAACAGCCTCTCCATCTACCAGATAGTTGAGTAGATCAGCGATAACGGGAGCAAGGTGGTTTCGAGAGTGGTATAGCATATCAGGGAGAATGCCATCCGAACCGGGTGAGTGACCACACTTGAGTTGGGACATCGCTTTGCTGACCTCATCGGGTAGGAAGGGAGGAAGGGGATCCAGAGGCTGAGGAGGGACTGGGAGTGGACACGGAACTGCAGGGGTGTAGAGACCGTCAAAGAAGCTCTGGACCACTGTCTTGGTAGCTGCTTGAGAGAGAGCACCAGTTACAGGGTCGGGAACTAGAAGGCGCTTCTTTGAGGTTTGCAGACTCAGCATGCTCTTCACGATGCTCCTTCCCATGGTTGCTGCTTGCCGTGCTTGCGCCTCCTTTCGCTTCCTGATGTCATCGACGAAACTCGTCCGGGCAGCTTTGCAGGCAGCTGAGTAGGCGACAGCTTGTTGGGAGTTGGATTGCAATTCATGGCGCATCGCTAGGAGCTTCCGCGTTCCACTCGGGATCCAAGAAGGGGATTGGCGCTTCCTCCAGCAGTTCGTTGCCGCGGTCTCCGTGAAAGCCTTTACCGTAGTATAGGCGTCGGCGGCAGAACTGGGGCGGGCAAGGGGCAGTGACGCGAGAAGGTTTGCGTTGACAGTAAAAGCGGTTCGATCGAAATCTAGCCGCTCCCTGCATCTTTTCTGCCTCGCCTTGCCAGGGAGGGAGAGGCACATCCGAACAAGGCGATGGTCGGAGTCAAACTCAAACCGACCAACGACTCCACAGTTGACTACTCTCGCTGTGGCGGGCGCTGCAACGTAGTGAATTTGGTGGAATGCGGAGCCGTTTGGGGATCGCCAGGTCCAGATTCGACCGTGCCGTCTCTTGGGGAACGTGTTCAGGATGCGCAGTCTGTTCCTCACGCAGAGCTCAGTGAAGCAGCGTCCGCGTGAGTTCGGTGTGGGAGAGGCAAAATTACCGACAAATCTTTCATTGCCAGGTTCCCTCGCCACTCGACAGTTGAAGTCACCAACCAGAACTGGCATATGGCCTTTTGGGGCACTCCGCAGGGCGGTCTCAACCTGGTCTAGGAAGTCTTCATACGCGTCGTCATCGTAGGAAGACGTAGGGGCGTAAGCGCAGACCAGGAAGAGCCGTAGGTCGGGAAGGAGCAGAGTGGCCAAACGAGGGGAGAGGCCATTGAACACAGCTCCGCGCGCGAGTTGCGGTCGAAGCAAAAATGCCACGCCATGGGAAGCAGTGGGCCCGCCCGAGTGGTAGACTACAGTGCCTGAGGATGTAAGATTGAACGAGGCACAACCCACAATCCTGGCTTCCTGCACTGCAACCACGTCCCACTTGATCTTGTCGAGGGCGAGTTCCATCTCCGACTGCTTCTCCCTTGGGCCGAGCGTCCTGGCGTTGATGGTGCCGATGTAGAAGTGGCGACCCATCGTGGCGGCGTACAACTCCCGCGTGCCAACGCGTCTGGGAGAGGGAATCCGGGCGGGCGGAACCGGAGACGGAGAGACGAAATCGCACTCAACCGCTCGCCACACACTTGAGAACCCAGAATGACGCTGTGGTACCTTGGTAACTGGTTCCATACATGGTGGTACCCTGGTACTTGGTGATATTACATGGTAGTTCCTTGGCACTGTCTGTCTCGTGAAGAATCCATAAAGTGCCAAAATGCCGTTTGTTTGCAGTCCACCTCCTCGCCTACGGTGAAGTGGACAAGATCGAGACCGGGTGGCGGATACCGGCGACTTATGGTGAGCTATTTAATTTTTTTTTGTTGATTATGCTTTGTTTGATTAGCTCCAAAACTATGCAGATATTTATGTATTGAGTCATTTTCTTCAATGTGTTCTTTATAAGACTTTTTGAGCCGGTGAGCATATGCTTGGCATTAGCAAAAAATCGAATCCCTCCAAAATGTGTACGCATGTAATACTTGGTGAGTAATACTCATACGCGGCATATTTAGTGTTCTAGCTCAAGGGTTCGGGAATGAGATGTATTTTGGCTCAAAAATTTCAATTTTCGAATTTTGCCGTTTCGCGATGGATCAGATCGATTCATATATCTAAAAATTCATAATATTCACTTGAGTGCACCAACCAAGTTTCATCAGAATCGGATGAAAACTCGACGTGAAAACATCAATTTTCAAATAATATTATTTTTAGCTATTTCAGATATGATGTTATTGACACTTTTTATTAGCTTGATTTGTAGCTCTCACTGATTACTGTTTACTGTAAAATTTTGAGTGAAAATAAAAATACATGTCTGGCGAAATTTTCGAAAACCCGAAAAAAGTCAGTTCGTAATAAAGTTTACGGCTACCGTATCCTGTCATGAGAATACTTCGCAAATCGTCGAACATTGATGATTTTTTGAATAATTTGGAATTTGAATTTTTCAGTGAAGAACCTAACTGGCACATAACAGAGAACAACTGAAATCATTCGCTAATATGCTGAAATCGGTCAGAGGTGTGATACTTGTGTAATGGTGAATTTTACAAATTGCAGTAACTGACCGCTATCACTTCAAATGTATTGAAATGTATTTAGTTCATGAAAAGTATTGACTATAGTTTATGAAAGTTTGTATGGGCGATAAGTTCAGGCAATTTGTAAAATGCACCATTACACAAGTGTCACCTCTGGTCGATTTCAGCACATTATGGAATGATTTCAGTTATTCTCTGTTATGAGCCTGTTAGGTTCGGCACTGAAACATTCAAATTCCAAATGATTCAAAAAATCATCAATGTTCGACGATTTGCGAAGTAGTCTCATGACAGGATACGGTAGCCTGAAACTTTATTACGAACTGACTTTTTTCGTTTTTTCGAAAATTTCGCCAGACATGTATTTTTATTTTTTTATAGATTTTTTATTTTCGCTCAAAATTTTATAGTAAACAGTAATCAGTGAGAGCTACAAATCAAGCTAATAAAAAGTGTCAATACCATCATATCTGAAATAGCTAAAAATAATATTAATTGAAAATTGATGTTTTCATGTCGAGTTTTCAACCGATTCTGATGAAACTTGGTTGGTGCTCTCAAGTGAATATTATAAATTTTTAGATGTATGAATCGATCAGATCCATCGCGAAACGGCAAAATTCGAAAATTGAAATTTTTGAACCAAAGTACATCTCATTCTCGAACACTTCATCTAGAACACTAAATATGCCACGTCTGAGTAGTACTTACCGAATACTACATGTGTACACATTTTGGAGGAATTTGATTTTTCGCTAACGCCAAGGGTATCTACAGATATGTTTACTCACTCTCTCTTATTTGTCTCTCTTATTTGTTTCGTATCGCGCGTAATTGACAGTGTTACTCGTGTTCTCCCGAGATCTGGTCTCAAAGACGGGATGTACCTTTACCTTTATCACGCGTAGATAAGCACTGTTAATATATTTGTAGGCGTCTGGGTCGGATATGTCGTGCTGCTCATTATGGGCTCGGCTGCTTGCACCAAGTTCATCGCTCCTTTAGCGTCAGGTGATATATTTATTGCATTTTGTTTCTGCCAATTTTGTGCGTTGCATATTATATTTGTACGCAACCTGTCCACGGAACTATTATTGTTGTAGCACTTTTATATTCTCAAAAAGTACTATTTTCCAGGATCCGGTTTCCCCGAGATGAAGTGTGTTCTCCGCGGGACGATCCTGAAGGAGTATCTGACAATCCGAACGATGCTCGGTAAATTCCTCGGCCTCACACTGTCAATGAGCTCGGGAATCCCGAATGGGAGAGAGGTAAGGATGGAACTGCATCGAAGGGAAATGCAGTCATTTTATAATTCGGAATGACGTCATAGTTCTCATCCGACTTAGTGACGGTAAGCAGGGCTCGCATTAGTGAATTCAGTAGTAACGAATAAGAGAAGTGATGTAAAGTGCTATGAAGATTTCGTGAAAATGATCTTCCAATGAGTAGTATGACATCACATGATCAAGTATATTTGTTTTTTTTTGTTCAGGGACCACTCGTGCACATCTTCGCGGCCTTTGCCATGCAACTCTCTCGTCTCGCCGCATTTACGGTAAGAAATTTTAGATTTCAATCGATTTCGAGGAACACAGACGCACTTAGTCTATCAGCGGGCCTCGCTGTACTGTCACTTTATCGTCATGTGAACTATTCCCTCAGCATTTTATAGATTTTATAACACAACTATTGACGCAATTCATGAACTATCTCTCTTCCTGTTCCAGACTTTTCGGGGAAAATCACATGCGTTAGAACAGCGTTGACAGATTAACGGCCCGGATTAATCTAGCCCCCACTTACCCTTCTGCCTCCATCCCTCTAACCCGAACATATTCAAATCGGATCGTGACGTCACGGACCCGTGTGCGATTTTTGAGGTCAAACTATCGCACGGGGAACGATCAAAATGGAGAGTAAGGGAAAGACGGGGGCAAACAGTTATTGAACTAACTAGAGAAGTGTCAATTCTGAGATTAAAATAGCAATGTGGGCGAGGGCAAGAGATCACTTGTTCAGTGTTGTGAACTCATTGCAAAAACAATGAGAATGATGGAGTTGCTAATAATATATTATTCAGGGCATCTACAGCAACGAGAGTCGCTGTAGTGAGATGCTTGCTGCAGGTTCGTTTCAATAATTTGCATTACCTTGATATTTCGAAGTTATATTATCGACTATTTATCATCTGGAAGTTGCTTCAATCGGTCCTTCAGGCGCAGCAGTAGGCGTGGCGGCTACATTCTCCGCTCCGGTCGGAGGAGTGCTACTGTCGATCGAATTGACCTCCGTGTTGTTCGCTGTTCGGTAAGACTTCACTACTCATTCTTTTCATGTTTCGCATTTAAAATGCGCAATAAATAACATAATTTTCGCATTCGTCATACAAACAATGAATCAATGTTCTAGCTTTTTGATACGAACATAAATGAGGAAACAATTCAGCAACTACTGGCGCTGCTTCTACGCAGCTACCTGGGCAGCTCTCGTGATGCTCATCGTTCTGCCCGCTATCAATGATCCGTATTGTGAGTAGTTTTCCTCGCACACTTCATTGAGAGATTTCGTCCTATCAACATGATTTTCAAGCGTATAATGCTAGAGGAAAGCAATGGATTGCAGTGGACATCCAGCCACAGTACCAGACCCACTTTCCGACTGGCAAGGCATTTGCTGCGCAGGAACTTCCCCTCTTTGCACTACTTGGGTCAGAACGATGAAGAATCGTCGAACTTTAAGCACAGGCCACACATTGAGCTGCAGTCGATAACAAAAACACAATATTCGTTTTCCAGTCTCTTCATCGGCATCATCTCAGTGCTCTTCATCAAGTTCCACCGGCATTTAGTGCTATTCCTAAGGAGAAATTGGGTCTGCAAGAAGGTCTTCCAGGCGAAGTGAGCACTCCTTGATGCCCAATTGTTTCAATGATCTCAAGTAGTCATCATTGAGTATAAAAATTTGAATCTAAATATTCCCAGCTTCTTCGTCTACCCTCTCCTCGTGTCAGCTGTCGTTGGCTCGATAACCTACCCGGAGTTACTCGGTCAATTCATGGCTGGAAAGGTAAGCGTACCTAAGAATTAAATGATGATGGAGGAGTGATTGTATGTGTGAGAGTGTCCATTCAACTACCAAAAAATATTTATTTTTACGACATATCATTATTCTCAGAAAAAGTTCCTGACTACACTCATCGATTTCTTCGCGGTGTGCACTTGGACCGATGTGGACTTCGGGCCGATTTGCAATTCGGTAAAATATATTTTAGTAGTATCTTGTTAATACTTGAAACCATTCTAGCAATAAATCACCTTAAACAAAGGCTTCCCAGATCTGACAATGTGTTTTATCCGATACAACAGCCAAAGATCGATGTTCAATGAATTCGAATATTTTTAATATTGTGTGAAACTCATTGAAACTCATTGTCACGGTCTACCAGCAATATTATTTGCCAGATCTACTATTTTATATATTTTTCCCTTTGGTGCCGTTCGTTCTCTGATTGCCTTTCCAATTTCTCAAAAAATATTTGAAACATTTGTGAAACGTAATAGTTCCATCTCATGTGACGTAGTTATTGTCTTTGGAAATTGTTGATAGAGTAAGAAATTGAGACAAGCATACGTACATATATTATGACATCGAAAGACGCTTGATAAACTGCGGAAACTAAGGATTCGTAGACAGACTGAGAATGTATATCCTCAGACAATCACCGATAACTACAACGGCCTACATCACAACGTGTCGATATTCGTTTCTCTCCCAGTCTTCATCGTAGTTCATGTAAGAATTTATTTTTATTAGCATGCAAATCAATAAATCATATGAAAACTTTTACAAAAATTGATTGATGGAAAGTGTACTGTGGCGTTAATCTAAATTCATGAAATTGTTACATTTACTCGTGCGAGAGCAGAACAAGTAAGACATTTTCAGTTCTTCCTCTCCATCTTCTGCCACACAATGCCTATTCCCTCTGGTATCATCATTTCATCGCTCGGAATCGGAGCAGCAACGGGGAGACTCATGGGTGAGCACTAGATATGACAAAACAGCCTCTCAAGCAGCTCAGAAGCTGGCTTTAACCCGGCAGTTCGTAATATCGGTTTTGTATCCGTAGTTTAATTGTCTGATCAAATTGAAAGCGCGGAAACGTCATGCATTTTTTTATAATCATTCATTTGTGCAAACTTATGGCCGAAATGCTTCAGGCGAAATTCTTGCCGTGATCAACGGTGGGTATGTGTGGAGCGGATCCGGCATTGCACAGGCCATCTACCCCGGAGTCTACGCGGTCGCAGGTTAGTAAATTATTTTGGTGATATGCTATTTTAACATGTTTATATTTTACCCAATCATCCAATCACCTGATCGATTTCGTATTTATGCAGGAACTTTAAGGGATAGTGCAATCTCGAAGTCGAAATGCACCACTACCTTTATCCTTAACTTTCCTGAACCATTTATTCAGGCTCCGCGGCCATGGTCGGCTCCGTCACGCACACCATTTCCACTGCTGTGATCATGTTCGAGATGACGGGACAGCTGGTGCACCTGTTACCGGTTCTCGTATGTTTCGTAGACATGCATATTTCAAAGTTCTAGGTTTAGTCTAGGAATATCTCATTTTCCAGATTTTGGTGGATTACATGAATCATCTCTTTTAAAACGAACATTTCTGTACGAAAAACAACAATAAGAAAATACACGTCAAAACACTTCGTTATTTTCAGATCACCGTAATTGTCGCCAACACCGTCTGCTCATTCTTCGAGATCTCCATCATCGACTCGATTATCAAGCTGAGGAGTCTACCATACCTTCCCGATCTATCGAGTGGATCTTCAGTGTCGGTTTATGATTGTTTCTTCGGCATGATGTCGAAAAGTGTTCGAGAATCGACACCACAACCTCTTCGTTCAATGCATACCCTCGCCACTCTACCGGGTAGAAATGGTGTGTTGAATGAAGTGATTGTGGTATCGTTTCCCGAGCTCTAATCTCCAACGATCTCATCTATATTCATTATTGTGATATCTATTGCAATATTTTTCAAATTTCACTTGATTTTTCAGAACAAAGTTTTGGAAAAAAAATATGAAAAACATTATATAGAGATAAATTTCAGGTTCCACTTGATTACTGTCGGCCAGTTCATGGTAACTCCGGTGCACTTCATCCACAAGCAGTCAACCTATCGGGAAGTCCGGGATCTGCTCAAGGAAGCGCCCAAGATATCGACTATACCCATCGTTGATTCGCTTGGTACGTTTCCCTTTCACTGTGTCCGGAAAAACTGTACCAATAGAAAAAAAACAATGACTAGATTGGGCATTAGTTCTTATGAGGATAGCAACTGTTTCGCAAAACCTACTCTGACGAAACAGTTATATCTTACATATTCCGGAGTTCTCGTACGGCATAGTGCCGAAAGTTGACCTTAATTGAATTCCTTCCAGAGTCCGAACTCTTCATCGGAACCGTCGCTCGCCGAAAATTGGAGCAGTTCGTGAATGATAAAGTGAGGAATTCGATATATCGTAAATTAATGAAAAGAGGATTAACAAATAGATCATTGATTCAGATCGGCAAGGAGTTCTCGAGCGGAAGGGCATCACCGGATAATGGACCGGCGTATGTTACATTGTCTATACCACGCATGCCGCGTAAGGATTGAATAGAATTATTGAGAGCCTGGTACATTTTTTACCCCTGCATCTCTGAGCATTTTCGGATAGCCCATATGGTCCCTCAACAGAATTTAGAAGGTTTGTTCTATATCTCCATCCTCGACGATGTGGGACGCCTTCAAAGTCGGCGTCGTCCAAAAATTGCCATTTTTGGAGCCCCATTGCTCGGTCCACAGAGGGTCTGGTGACTTGAGTTAAAAACCATTCTGCGCCAAATTTCATGGAGAATAAGCTGGTAGCAACTAAACATTGATAAAGTTATTCACAATTTCGTGTATCGATTAAAATTATTGATTTTCACCACAATTCGATAGCATATAATTTTTTTGGCTCAATCGATAGAACTCGAAAAGACGAATCGAATGGTATGCTGAATGCATAGGTAAATCGTGTACTGAAGATGTCGAAATCGCGAAAATAGATTCTCATTTACCCCCGTTTGAGGCTGTCTGACCCTCTGGCAGTCCGCCTCGACTTTTGATCTACCTTCCCTTCTCGCCCGTGCGATCGATTTCCTTTCTGCTTTCTCTGAGATTATGTGTATTACACATTTCGCATCATCATAATCATCTTCTTCCTCTTCTTCATTGTTTTCCTCCTTGAACACATCATCTTCAAGCTCAGATTCCGATGACTGCACCACCTTCATCTTCCTCTTTGATCCACTCGTAGAGGCCACGCTCGACGTCGACCTCGAGTACTTCGTCCTCTTGTTGTCAATCGATGCCTTTGAATTCTTCACCTTCTTCGCAGCACTTCCCTTTGGATCTGACATAAACTAATGCGTTTTTTTAAAAAATTACTCTCTCACTTTCAACTCTCTTCCTCTCCAATCGCGAGAAGAAGGCGGTGAGCTGCTTCTCGCTGGGAATCTGTTCGAATGCTAGGAGACAGCTCTGTCCGGTACGATCCGAAGGATCCTGCGCTTCCTCTAGCTGCTTCCTCATGAAAGATGCATCTGCCCGTCTCGGTGGAACGAGCGCCCTCTGATCATGGAAGTACTTCTCGGCAACTTCCTTTGCCTTTTTGCCGATTCCTCGTGTGGCGGACGAACATTTCAGTGCCCATCTGCTTTGCTCTAAATACCATTTTGAAATATTAGTGAAATCATAATCTCCCTGAAACATACCGTATTTCGGTCCACCATTATCCACTGTTTCTACTTGCTCTGTCACTGCGATCCTGGCTGCCTCTCTCGTCTCGATCAGTTCGTTAAATTTATCTATGGTCCGATCCGTCATCGACTGTTTCTTCACTTCGAATATGTGATATCCCTTGATTTCGTGCTCGATGAGCCGCCTTGTTGTCAGATACGATTTCGTGCATCCTGGAGTCGAGCAGTTGAACATCTCCTGATATATTTACTGATATCAAATTTATACGTTTGAAATTACAGATTCATGGATTGTATCTTCGTCTTCCTCATCAGTCTGCTTCCTATTTTCTCTTGATTCGAGAGAATTCCAGAAGGGCTTGTCACACATATCTGAATCGAATTATGTATATTATTATCGATTATTAAATATTTATTGTTCATATAAACCGAGTTCGATTGAGATTTCATTCATAAAATGTGTAATATTAGGTTGAACAGAAAGTCTTTATAAACTTTATATATCCCTTCTTCTGACAATAAAGCGCAAGAGCGAAATCAAACGTATGCACCATTGTTATCTACGATAAATCTCCAACGTTCAGGCAACTTATGGATTCCCCCCTTATAGAACCCATCTCGGCGCGAATCAAAATATTGCTTGAGTGCGGCCTCGATCGCCCCTCCTGAAGTGAAGGATCTCTGATCGAGATGACGGGTCAGATCCGAGAACAACCAATAATCCGAAGGGGCCAAGCCAGGAGAATACGGTGCATGAGGGAGAACCATCCAGCCGTATTTGGACAGCTCCTGCTTGACCTGCCGTGCAACATGGGGTCGGGCGTTATCGTGTTGATAGTACACTTTCTTGCCGTTCAGGGCAGATTGTGCGAATTTCTTCTTGAGATTCCGTAGTTGTTTAGTGTAGACATATCCAGTAATTATCCGCTTCTCGGGTAGGAGCTCCCAGTAAATCGGGCCATCCACTCCCCACCAGGCAGAGAGCAAGATTTTCATAGGGTGAAGGTCAGGCTTTGCGACGTCCTGTGGGGTCTCATTGGCATCCACCCACTGTGCCCTCCTATGGTGATTCTCATAGCAGACCCACTTCTCGACCCCTGTTATGAGACGGTCCAACCATCAATCTCCAGCGTGATGAGTGAGTAGAGAAAGGGAATCGTCGACACGGTGGTCAAACTGGTCTTGGGTCAATTTGTGGGGTATGAAACGGCCTAGCTTCTTCTTCTTGCCAATGGAGACCAATCATTTTACGATGGTGCTTTGCGATACCCCAAGTGTGGCTGCCATGTCGCGGGTATTTGGAAAGGATCCAATTCCACTACGATCCGTAGCGCATCCAAATCCAGCTCGGGTGGCCTCCCAGACCGGTCATGATCATCCATGGTAAAGTCCCCCTTCTCGAAGAGTTGGTACCAATTGCGCATGGTCTGGTAGTGAGTGGCATATGAATCGTACACTTCAGCCAACTGACGTTCCTATTCCTTCATTGTAGTGTGAGAGAGGAATACGAATAACAGAACGTTGCGGATGTGCAAGGCCGTGGGAACAAACATCGTGGTCTTACTAGTGGCAGAATGAAAGGCGTGGAATGGGGAGTTGTTGACCACATAGTCCCTTTGTCATGTGTTATTCACTAGAGGCGAGGGAACACCAAAGGTCTCGTGCACTGAGCAGTGATCGAGCAAAACAGTTTATAAAGACTTTCTGTTCAACCTAATACACATAATCTCAGCGAAAGCAGAAAGGAAATCGTTCGCACGGGCGAGAAGGGAAGGTAGATCAAAAGTCGAGGCTGACTGCCAGAGGGTCAGACAGCCTCAAACGGGGGTAAATGAGAATCTAATTTCGCGATTTCGACGTCTTTAGTACACGATTTACCTATCCATTCAGCATACCATTCGATTCGTCTTTTCGAGCTCTATCGATTGAGCCAAAAAATTATATGTTATCGAATTGTGGTGAAAATCAATAATTTTAATCGATACACGAAATTGTGAATAACCTTATCAATGTTTAGTTGCTACCAGCTTTTTCTCCATGAAATTTGGCGCAGAATGGTTTTTAACTCAAGTCACCAGACCCTCTGTGGACCGAGCAATGGGGCTCCAAAAATGGCAATTTTTAGACGACGCCGACTTTGATGTCGTCCCACATCGTCGAGGATGGAGATATAGAACAAACCTTCTAAATTCTGTTGAGGGACCATATGGGCTATCCGAAAATGAGCATAGCTAATATTCGAATTTTTTCAATGTACCACCGTTTATTCGAATCTTACGCGACACGCGTGATACACATCATAGCTGTCCAGCACTGGCGGCGACCCTCAGGGGGGGGGGGGGGGGGGGGGGGTGCGCAAGCATGAACCCCGGGTCATGGATTTTCGAGGGGGACCTGCGCAAGCATGAACCTCGGGTCATGGATTTTCGAGGGGGACCTGCGCAAGCATGAACCCCGTGTTATGGTCAAAAATCGATTGGTAGGTCATGACTAGGCACCGTACCCAATCGATGGTACAGTACTTCCTGATACCGTATATTGCTACCGTAACCCCGATTACCGCAAACTGATTTTTTTCAAAAATTGAAAATACCGTACCCTAATTAAAAAGTCAAAGTACCGTATTCAATCGATAGTACAGTACCACCAACTACCGAATCCCACTACCGTAACCCCGACTATCACGAACTAACTTTATTTTTAAGATGTCTTGATAACGTGTGTTGTGTATTCCTTAGCTGATGGTGCGGCGAGGGCGTAGAGTATAAGGCTTTATCAGACGAGGGGAAATAGACAGGAGAGAGACCGGTCGACTTGCCGGTGAGAGAGCACAAGGGGGAACCCTGGCAAGACGAGCGAGAGGAGAGAGGGCGTCAACATGTAAATAGCAAGTAAACATGTTGAGCGTATTACCATGTAAATAGAGGGAGAGGAATGGCAGGTACACAGCTCGGGATTAGACTAGAGAGGGAAATGGACTCTAGTCAATGGCATGCAAATGGCACGTACACGAGGAAGGGAGGGGAGTGAGTAATTATTCGAGTGTCTGGGTATAGGAATACGGTAATTGGCAATTGGTCAGGATCCTATACAACAACGTGCACAATCGGACGGGTGTCGTGAACGATCGATTGTACAGTACCCAACTGACTACCGTAACCCAGTTCCTTGGGTCAAACAGTTTTCTAAAAATCCAAAATCATTTTATAAAAATCCTAAATAGGTCATGAATTGGTTCTAAACTAATTAGAGTTACGGTAGGATACTTCGAAATAATTTTATTATCGATTTAGGATTTTTAGAAAAATGTTTGACCCAAGGAACTAGATCTGACCCAAGGAACTGGGTTACGGTAGTCAGTTGGGTGCTGTACAATCGATCGTTTACGACACCAGACCGATTGTGCCCGTAACAAGGACATCTTAAAAATAAAGTTAGTTCGTGATTGTCGGGGTTACGGTAGTGGGATACGGTATTTGGTGGTACTGTAATATCGATTGGATACGGTACCGGGACTTTTTAAAAATAAAGTTAGTTTGCGATAATCGTGGGTTACGGTAGTGGTATACTGTATCTGGGTGTACTGTACTATCGATTGGGTACGGTACCTAGTCTTGACCTACCATTGATAGTACAGTACCACCAAACGGTATATGGTGGTACTGTACTATCGATTAGGTACGGTACTTTGATTTTTTAATTAGGGTACGGTATTTTCAATTTCTGAAAAAAAAGTTTGCGGTAACCGGGGTTACGGTAGCTATATACGGTATCAGGAAGTACTGTACTATCGACTGGTACAGAACTTAGTCTTGACCTACCCATGACATACCATCGATTTTTGACCATGACCCGGGGTTCATGCATACTCCATAGGGGGTTCATGGGGGTCGCCGGCGGCGTGGACACCTATGATACACTTAGTAATAATAGTGATGATTAGTCGTTCTTCTCTTTCCACTTAATATCTGTGTGTTAATGCTTGAATTTCAGAGGACTATCTATTATCGGCAATTGCACCTGCATATAGTCAGAAATACATCATTAAACGAGTGTAAATTGAAGAAAATTCGTGCGCTTTCCTCCTTCTTTAGGTTTCTTTAGGTATATTTCCTTCTTCTTTAGGTCTCCCACTCGAATATTCTCGATCGGTCGACTAATGAACAATTGGAGAAAGGATGGTCCCGAGTCGGTATGAATTCAACATTTGAAACAATTGTCACCATCGAATCGTCGTCTATAAATTCAATTTTGTTCAGGTTTCGAGCGTCGAGCAAGGTAATGGAACTGTAACTCCTTATGAGGTATGTAAATCTTCGTCGATAAACAAATGGTTTTCCATAGTTGGGCACTCTCTCTAAGCGATTTGCTATTGGGCGCTCCAAAACCAAAAATCCCGAGAGAAAAATTACTTGAATGATTGCCAGATCGCACCACTGGAAAGTATCCATATTGATGAGCTCATCGATTTGGACAGCATCTCAATTGATGAAACGCCGATCCAAGTGACGGCGAGAACTTCTCTATTCAAGGTATGCTCGAATAAACATTCTCAATACTCGCATCTATTCGCGATTCAAAAATAGAATAAGAAAGCTAATAAATTAGAATATTCATTATTAAATTGTGTTCAATATTTGGGGGGGGGGGTGACAATTGCAAAAACGACAATTGCACAACTCGTTGCCGTTCGCTTGAGAGTAGACCTACGAACTTGGGAGTTGTATCAATGTAACCAGTATGTGCTACCCTACACTTTCATGTATGTCTCGTTATCAGGCGATCATGAGTTTCACTCCATCTATGTATGGTCCAAAATTGAGAATTTGAATAGAAAACCATATCTAGATCAACATCAAATGCTGTAAACAATCGATGCCCTTGTTACTAGGATTCAGTAGTTATTGGTTTACTGTGATATCTATTGGTCACGGCATTTGATGTTTATCTAGCCATGATTTTCTATTCAAATTATCAATTTTGGACCATGAACCCCCATACATAGATATGGAGGGAAACTCATGATCGCCTAGTAACAATACTTATACATGCAAGTGCAGGGTAGCACATACTGGTTACATTGATACAACTCCCAAGTTCCTAGGTCTCCTTTCAAGAGAACGGCACGAGTTGTGCAATTGTCGTTTTTGCAATTGTCACCCCTCCAATATTTCATCCTACGGAAAAAGGAAAACAATGATGCAGCATGAAAACAATATTTGCAGATCCACTGGTTGTTCTCTTTACTTTCCGTTAGCCGCATATTCATCACCGAGAGAGGCGCGCTGAGGGGAGTCGTCGCTCTCAAGGAGGTTCGAAATACTACTCAGAGTAAAAGAGGATGATAGCATACGTAATCTCAATATTTTCGTGGAAATGCGTGAACATATCAAATATTGGCAATTAAAGGTAGTAAAATCCATAAGGTAAATATCGATTTTTCCAGGTACGAGAAGCTATTCAAGCAGTAAACAAGGGCGAACTGAAACCAAACCAGGAGATTGAGACTCCGGACGGTAAATTTACGATTAGTTTCGGTTTGTCAGCAGGAAAATGTCACTCTCGTAACACCACTTTTTCACAAAAGGCAGCTCTTAAGAGAAGAGAAGAAAAGAAGAAAACCCTGCAACAACAATAACCAAACGAAACCAATAACAGCAACAAACAAACGATGGTTTAGTACCGCGAAATCGCCTTGCGAGCATCGCATCCAAAGCAGTAGACTACGACTCGGACCAAGAGGAGGACCACCTACAGGTTTGCTCATATTTGTGTTCTTATTTGGCTTGCCTCGGATAAGTTCCACTCGAACAACACTACAATTCACAATATATTTACCGTAATCTAAAAATATTGATCTATGCAGGGTCGGCTGGAGATCGTTCGTGGTGCTGAGCTCACTGATGCGCACCAGAAGTCCGTTCACTCACTCGACTCGGCTGATCCCAGGTAATTTCAAGACAGTATTTATGGCTATCGACTCTTCATTGTAATCATTCTCCAAAGGTCAACCAAAAGTGTATAGCGTGAAGAGATGATTACTTGAATTTCGCACTCGTGACTAATAAATACATTAGACAATTTTAAAAGTGAAGAAAATAAATACATAAAATAAATTTTCAGGCACTTCGTGCTGCCTCATAGCAGCAGAATGGATCACATGACAAGGGAGCGGAATCTGAGGTTTGTTTTGGTTGATGTTGTTGTTCTTTTGATATTTTTTTCACTTCCGGTCTAAAAAAAATAAATTTAAATTTCAGTATAAGCCTCGGGGTGCTCGCTCGCCGTAATGCAAGAAGCAGGAAGGATTCAGACAGCATCGTATAATTATGGTCTCAAATTCCATTTTCCCAAAGTTTACGTTTTTTATTGTCTCAAATTGTACATTTTTTTAACAGTCGGGTATATATTTCATGTTTTAACTTACAATGCTTTTCTGTTTACTTTTGTTTTAAATATTCAAGCAAGCTCACAAATATTCACAAGTATGCAATAAATGTTCCAAAAGATTGAAGGAAAAGCACATTCTAAATCAAAACTGGAGTGAACATATCATTGATTGGCAGAGCGAATCTGGCTCACGTGTAGGAAAAGAACAAGCATGCATATGGCACTTAGCCAGACGAGTCTGATTCATGCTTAGGCTATTTCTATGACAGACATACGATGCATTTCGAGAATTGAGGAGTGAACAGATAAAAATAAAGTGTCGTTCGATAGCTTTACTTGCTCAATATATCGCGAATCTGTAGTCGCAACGCGGATTTTCCTTCATATTATCCTATGTGTCTCCTAGTCACCGAATCTGCCATCACCACCAAGAAAGGAACTAGGAATAAGACTACCGTCACTAAGAAGCCGACCACTGCCACTCCGCTCTACTGTTATACCGGAATTAACGAAAAATTTGGTGACGGCAAATTAGCCCCATTGAAACTCTGTGGTGCAAATGCTGTAATGCGCATCATATGATGTGAGTGAATCGACTTCGATGCATTGCAAACAGACATGAAAAAGGAATGGATCAATGATGTAAGTACATCATCCGGATGATGATTTCTGCGCGATACGGGTATTTGTATTCTGCGCACTATCTAGCTGCTCGACCGTTCTAGGGAGCCTAGTGTTGAACGAAGGGTCTAGTATCCGAAACGATTGTTCTACTCCTTCCTGTATATTGCTTTTTTAACGAAGTATAATGGCTTCTAGAGTTCGAGAAACGATACCACTATCTCTTCATTCTTTGCACTCTCTCGTCGATCGACCGGTCGAGAGAGTGTGTAAAATGACGAGACGAAGGCCCGAATTACGAAGTATAATGGCTCCCTTCCAGCCTCTATGTCGTTCCAATCGATCCTGTTATATTATGTTTTGCCGAGGACCTGTCCGAGAATGCATTCCATGGAATGCTGTACCTATCACGACCACAACACTCAAACCCACGACTCCTCCTCCCGCTCGATGCTTCAAAGGGCGGGTGTGTGCGAACGGAACAAACGTGCCTGAAAGGCTACTCCCGAAGCTCGCGACGTGTGCGAAGGGAGAGTGATGTTGTTCGACGACAGCGTAAGACATTCTCCTTTATGGCATTACTATCACATCGCTCGACCATTGGAACGAGTGTATAGAATGCAGATACAATTTGGAAGTGCGAACTTTAGGCTCTTTCTTTCCTAACATGCCGATTTGCGAGAACGCTGAATGATGTATCAGTGATGTCATCCAGATGCGTGCGTTAGTGTATTGTACGGGACTAAACCCCACATAGCTTGTTTAGGAATAACTGCAAACCTAATTGTTCCAGATTTGCCTCCCCGTCGAATCAAACAATCGTGTACTCCTGCGAGAGCAAATGCCCAGACTTCGGGGGATAAGGATGAAGTGCTAAATGGGGTTGGATTGATGGTGAATTTCTTTAATGACACTTTCAATGACAGCTTGGCAATGCGATTGTTTTCAAAATCTCCTGTCGAAAGGCCGTTGGAAATTGCGGATATCCTCTCCCTCCCCCCAACAGCTGTGTGAAAGTCATTCTTGATAGCCGGTCTTATCGGAGGAGAAAACTCCAGTAATTGCTTGTGATCAGCGGTCGTATCATGCCTACTTCATCGCATAGTTGTTGTAGCTAAATTTTAGAGAACATAATAAAGTGTAATTTCGCTCTATACTATTGATGATGAACAACTGGAGAAAAAATGACCCCGAATAGATATGAATTTCATATTCTAAACACTCCTACTATAAGTCATATTCTTCAATGTTTTAGCGCCGAACACTGAATGGATTCGCAAGCGGAGCAATGATCTGCCTCTCCTCATATCACACATTCACTCGCCGGTTAGAGAAAGCGAGAGAGCATAAGATTTGGAGAGAGTAAGACGATTACTCCGCAACCGCTAATGCGATAAGTATCGGATTGAACGATTCTCGCAAATAAACTCGATGTACGCAACGAGTCGCAGTGGTCACTTGCCCAACCTATAGGGATGTGTGATCTCATGATCTTCTGACACAAATCCCATAGTTGAATGGAGAATATCGCACTTAATCACGAAAAGAAGTGCCACAGGGCATATTGCAAGCATTTTTATTGAGCATAAGAAGTGCCACTGGGTAAGGTCCAGTTTAACTCATATGCTCCGTCAAGAGGCAGTCAACACACGTCCTCTCACTTGCTAGGGGTTATTTTATTGGAATGATTTTGTACTATTTTCAGATATGTTTCATGCACATTATATAGCTCCCATGTATAGCGAACATAAACCATATCTGACAATGATACAACACAATTCCAATAAGAGAACCCTACTTACTAGTAATGCATTCTTGCCAGAGTTACCTTTGGTGATTCTCCCCTCTACTCTTCCCATCTGCCCCTCGTCTTATCATGAATTTCACCTTCGAGTACTCCACGCCGGTCTTCATAACATGTGGTATGCAATAAGCACATTTTTGTATAATTTAGTTATTATTGTGCTATAATGACCTCTAATATTGTTATACTCGAATGCAATTTGTCCAACGAAATATCCAATAGGAACCTTTCATTTTCCATATTTCCACATTTCAGCATAGAATTTGTCCCAGTAACCGTAACGAGAACATGATTACAGGAGTTGAGATACCGCTTCGCGACATTTCTACACTTCCGAGCAGCGTTGAAGTGGTTCACACCGTTCCTGAGGTTGGTGCGCAAAGGGAATGTTTGCGATAAATTTCCGATGACGTATTGTTATGGACTATACTATTTCTAAGACCTTGCAACCGACGAAGGAGGATAATTAACTTTCTTTGTTACCGTGTCTTGAATGGCTAAGAGTGGACACTAAGTCGGATGACGTTATAATTCTCATCCGACCTAGTGACAAATAGTGCTTTTGAAGGTCTTGAAAGAAGTCGCTGAGCAGCGTGCTGCTGGACAGCAGGGAGATGTATCCATCGTAGTTGGAGATAAACGATTCAGTGGACACAAGGCAAGGCTTGCGCACCATATTTTACTCGAATTATCTGGTACTTGGTCGTGCCCATTATTTTGGATGAATTACTTAGTTTTCACGCATTCTCATTGTCAGGCACTACTTAGCGCTCGTATTCCATACTTTCACGCGCTCTTCGAGGCAAATATGGAAGAATGCGCGTCTGGGGAAATAATCATGACTGACTTGTTGGATGGTGAGTCCTTCAATCTACTCTCTGTAACCAACAGCCCGTAACATATAAAAAATTAATAATGCAAGTTCATTAACGAGTGTTGGCATTTTTTTCCTGAAAAAAACATACGATTCGTAGCGCAATATATACAGGCGTTACATCGGACACAATTGAAAGTCTGCTGGACTATGCCTATACTGGTCGTCTCGTTATTGCGGAGTACAACGTCCAGGGATTGCTTATGAGCGCGAATTATTTCCTAATTTTAAGTACGGCAGTTCCAAATTCTTCTATAATATATCTCTACAGTAAAACATTGAGAATTTAACATCGTATTTAAAAAAATATCAGGTTGTAACATAAGTTTTGTCGCGTCCAATCTCTTATGCATTTTAACCTCAGAAATTCTTCGAATTAATTTAATCTCAATTTCGTTATTTATCATCAGTGAGGGCCTTCGTACTCTTTCTTACGCGCTTTACTTCAGTCCTGTCAAGGCAGTTGAGGAGGCACATTAGTCAGACAAAGTTGTACTGAGATAAGGATTAGAAATCATTTTCACGCATCAGCTCTTCTTGAAAAGGATAAATTATGCCGATTTTGTGTGATTTGCGTAAAGTACTACATATGTGCATAATTTTGAACCACTCACGGATAATGACAAACGAAAATCGTTCTAGAAATGTAGACGAGTTTGTATAATGTGGATGGTTGGTGACGGTCGCGAAAACTTTCGCAAGCCGAATTTTCTTCTCAGTAGATATCCAGATCCAAATAGTGGTGGAATATAGTTCTCCCAAAGTGGTCAGTGTGCAGACAAAGTTTGGGGTAGATTGGGTTCTGTTGAGATAAGTGGCTCCATTCAGAACGATGGTATGTAAATTAAACTACTGAAATCGGCACTTTGTTCATATTCCTACCTCGCACACATGTTCAATATCTGATTTGTTGTGTCCATCCGAACCATAAACCCTTCCCTTACTAGTATCTACTTGGGATAAGTTTGGAAATAAATAGCTTTTGAATGACAATCTTTAATTCGAAACACCTAAACTTGCAAATTTTGGTAAAATTGTGCGCGAATTGAATTAATAAAAATTCAAATTTCCCACAAGTGGAGTGTTCTTTCTCTCACTTGTTTAATGATAAATTATACCTCCATGAGTGGTAATTGAACGCACTTATGTTAGTCACTGTTGTTGCAATTCTGGATTCAGAAGAGTTGGTCAAGTTGGCTACGAATCAGCGGCTAACCTTACACTCAGTGAAGTATATCTTTGGTTCCGCTCAACATAGCACCATATCTGGCGTATATTTTGAAAGAGCATTGACGGGGTATATCACCATGCTGTAGAAGTTTGGTTCATTATTCATCTCTGCGAACTAGCACCCGATCAAACGAATTAATAAAATCTGCACCAAATTTAAATCAGTTCATATTAATATTTTTCGCATAGTCAGCGTGCGCAGTTCAGCTCTACCCTATGGTTTGAATGTGCATGAACACCCCAAACATATACTAGGAGGTCAGGCATTGATAATGTTTGAGAAGTATCCTTCATGGAAATATTGTGAACCTCCGAAATGCGACAAAACTTATGTTACAACCTAATATATTAAAAGTCATGATAACAATTTTAATTTTAATTTTAGAATTCAGTCTTCGAAGAATGTGTTAGCTTTATAAAGAATCGAATCTTATTCGATAACGTCTTGGCGTTCATTTACGTTTGCAAGTCGATGTCTTATGAATTTGTCGACGATTCTGTGCGAAGATTCATTGATGTGAGGATTTTTTTTTAATTTTTGAAACAACAACACAATTGTTTTTTCCAGAAAAACTTCGTGCCCATCTCGGAAACTCCAGAGTTTCTTCAACTTCCCATTGATGATCTCGTATCAATTGCGCGGAGAGAATCGCTAAATGTTGATGATGAGACTCAGGTAAATGTTTCGTGCATGAGAAAACACACCCGATATTTGTGTGGGAATTTATCGTGGGCAATTAGAACTAGAGCGGATGCGAACCTCCGGAAGAGAACCAAAATTTATATTTCTCCAGTATTTATTTATTTCCCACATAGTCAAAACGTGAGAAAGCAATGTGCGTGTTGTTCATCTAGCAGATGACGTTACGCCCCAGATACCATTACCGTCTCTTGGCGATTTTAAAATTTAGCAAATTCTCAGGTCTTCGATGCAGTAAACTGATGGATCGAGTACAAATCTGAGCGGAAAACACATATTTTCAAGTCAGTGGTTTCTTACATATTAGTCAACAATTATTTATTACTAACATTATACTTATGTGATAAATATCAATTCAGACTTCTCGAATGTATCAAATTCACTCGTTTCACAGACGATTTCATAGTTAGTACCGTGGAAAAGACTCAGTGGATTATCGATGATTTATATTGCAAAGTTATAATAAATTCGGTTAAGGTAGGTTTGTTAATCATTAATGTTGTGCTTACCTTATACATTCTGAAGATTTTTTCTTGTCAGATGGTGTTGTGAGGAAACACTTTTATAAGTAATATCTCAATGTTTAAAATCAGGCTTCTCGATCGATCCATATGAAGGCGTTTGCAAAAAATAACAGTTTGAAAACTTATACAAGAGTGTGTGATGATTCCCAGAAGATCATTTTCTCGATTGGCAAGCATCATTTTTTTGCAGATATATTTTTATTGAAAATATATGAATATCATATATTTTTTCTCAGGAGCAGGCTTTTTCACTGACCAAGTCACTTTCGAATTATACGATACCAAGACCAACTACTGGACTCGTAAGTATCATTATATTAACTTCTAATCGGGTGAAGAACGAATATCCCTAAACAAAATATTTATAACAAACACTATAACGCATTTTAGGCTGCCCATCCCAGGATAAGTTCAATGGGAAAGTTGCTGCCTTCATCGACAACAAGGTGAATTTAACAAAAATAACAAACAAAAGTTATACGGTGGGAATTCAATTAAGTTGTGTAATCATAATTACATATGTATTAATTCTTCTGAACGAGAAAGTAAATAATCAAATACATTTAAGATCATATAAGATGCCATTGTAGTCTAGCTTTTATGATTTGAGTGCTCTCCCGCGAGCCTCTCGAAGACGGGATGCAACTTTACATATTTAAAAAAAATTATATTTACTTTTTCAGATCTACTTCTTTGGCGGTTTTCCCATTTCGCATGCAACCATCACGCCATCGCGCAGCCGTTTCGGCGGTAATTATCTCGCCCAAATCGAGCCAGTCAATATCGATTACAACTACTTCGACACTGTATCTCTGGAATGGCATACGGTAGCGTAGGTTCTTAAAAGTTCTTACGTAAATATCGAATAATCTAGTCTAAATTGATCAATTTAGATTCCCGCAATGCAAACGCCACGTGCTAACATGGCGAGTGGTGTGATCAATGGAAAAATGTAAACAAATTTCTACATTTATCAATTGAATATATTATTTTCTAAAATCATTGATATTTCTCAAAATTAATTTTTTTAGCTACATCGCCGGAGGAAGTGCAGAGGAACGTGGGGATGTGAATTCAACAGAGTGTTTCGATCCCGTCACGAAAAGTAGGCATCATCATCATTAGTGCTGGTTTGAGTAATGGTCTGACTCTCCTCGTTTTGCATGCTCTCTCGTCTCTCTACTCGATGAAAGAGCGATATGTTCAGTGTGGATATTTTATTTTCAGTGTGGACATGGCTGAAACCGATGCCAAAGAAACGATGGAATGCGGCTTCTTGCGTGCTAGACGGAAAGCTTTACGGTATACAATCTATATTTATAAATACATTGTTATGGAGTCGGTCCAGATTACGAAGTTGGTCGAGGGGGAGATAGAGAAGGAGCCTGGTTGTACAATTGCAAGTCTCATCCATTGAAAACAATTAACTAAAAAAATAAATTTAACTATATTTAGCTCACTTTAACTCAGACTTAATTAAGTGTTAATTTTCCGTTGTCCCGACATGCGTAGATAAAATATATAATATATAACTGAATTATAGTCATCGGAGGTAATGAGAGATCGGTGAAACTCGAAATAAGAATGAATTATCTATTTTATAATTTCCATGAACACAGTTGTGGAGAAATAGTAGGTCTGTGATGATCCGTTTACGCTCTAAAGTTGATATCCCGAGATATCTTAATCTGTCATAGTATTTAGTGGTGGCATCGAGTTCGCATCTTCTAAACATTCGACGGGAAAAGTTTCTTTGCAATGACTCAAGCGTATTAGTGAGGCCAATAGCTAACGGTAAGATAAAAGCCTTATAAGCTTTCAGGTATATTTGTTGATCGGAACTCCTAAATGATTTGAAGAGAACATTAATCTTAGCTCGTACTTTAGTATCAATTTTTTAGATGTGGGCCTTGAAGGTTAGGTCGGGAGACATACGAATTCCAAGATCTTTTACTACATTCACAGCTGCAAGAGTGGTATTGCCCAAATCGTATTTTGAACGCGCCCTAAAAGGTCCATAATGCATAACAGAGCACTTAGTTTCTGACAGATTCACCGCGTAGCCCAAGATGCTATGTCATCGATAGTTTGTTGTAAAAGGGTAGAAAATTTCGGAACTTCAGCGAAGATTTTCAGGTCATCAGCATAGAAACCGTACTTAATGTCAGAAGGGATTACATCGCGCAAGTCGTTAATAAAGAGATTAAATAGGAAAGGGCCAATGCAAGAACCTTGTGGTATGCCAGATATGACTGTGATTGGTTGAGATAGTGACTTATTCACCAACACAAACTGTTTCCGATCAGAAAGATAATCTCTGAACCATGATACTAGATTGTTAGAAAAACCTAAATTACTAAGCTTATGGAGAAGCAATCTATGATCAATAGAGTGGAAAGCTTTCTTGAAATCGAAGTATATTGCATGATAAGATTTTCTCTTGGATATAAGAGATACATAAATGGAATGAGTTGCTGTCAATTGAGTAGTGGTGGATCTAAATTGGCGAAAGCCAGCTTGGTGAGGGTCAAGCTTAGAATTATTTTCAAGAAACTCTACTATTTCTTTGATTAGAATTTTTAAAAAAAATTTTGAGGCGCTGCAAGTGAGAGAAATACGGCCAAAGTTAGAAATTAGATTGCTATCTTCGAAGGCCTTGTATTCTTGATCAATTGCTCCCTCGCTATCGACGAATATGGATCATGGGCTTGCCGAAGCGTTGGGAGGGTAACAAAGCGGCAACGACCGTGCGGATATAGCCCTTTAGGATCCGAATCACAAGGGCTATCGAAAGAGTCAGGTGGTTGCCGTTTTACCACCCCCGTGGCGTGGACAGTTATCTCCAGAGAAGATTGTCGTTTCACAGGCTAACTGCAGCAGCCCAGAACAACGTTTCCACTTCGTTTCCACTCGCCATCGATGACGTTTCCAGAGACCCTGCGGACGCTTCACTCGAGGTGACCCTTTATGGGTACGACATGAACCGTAAACTATTGAAGAAACTCTCCATCTTAATATCCTGGTTTATAACCAATTGCATTGATTTGAGGACCAGCCAACGAGCTCGACTATGATCGATCAGAATCCGGAGAGCAGTGGTAGTGGTGGAAATGCTGCTAGGAGTTTCGTAAATTTCGGAATTGGTGGATTAGATGGGGTGAGTTCAATCCATTTGCTTATTGGGGGGTTATTAATTCGAGGTTTCTGCCAAGCCCAAACAAGTGGAATTTAGCATAGTTATTTGATATAATCTAATTGCAAATATCCCCTGACATGACTGACACGAAATGATTATCCGAACGATCGCTACGTGATGCATATTGAGAAAGGTGAATTTTCTATTGAAGGTGCTCCAGGACATCGAACGACGCATGTCCGCAACGCGTCGATATTCGGCCGAAGACATCCAACGTTTTGGTGAGTATTGTTCGAAATTCGAGTCAAGGATCTTCATTTCTCCAAGTTTTTCATCCTGTCGTTCGGCGAGAGTTTGTGGGAAAGGAAGAGACGGCGACCGGAATAACGAAATTTACGTCAGGTGTCCAGCATGTCCGTGGGATCATGCTGTATGGTCCTCCGGGAACTGGCAAGACTCTAATCGCTCTGCAAATCAGCGCTATCATTGGAGCAACTGAGGAAACAATTAGAGTTGTAAACTCTTCGGATATTCTGGACATGGTGCGCATGCATCAATATTTTTCTCTATTGATTTCGAAGTACCTTGTATTTATTACGACTAGAATTAAAAAAATTATAGCATTGTATCATGCAATGCTCTTATCATTGGCAGTAAGTGCGTTGAATTTGCATACTAAGTATCTTCCAAACTATAGTAATGATAATTTCAGTACGTTGGCAACTCAGAAAGAAACATGGCCGCCCTATTCACAGCCGCCGAGATTGACCAGAACAGGTTGGTTGGTTGGTATACAAGCATTGATAGCACGTTTGTCGAAACCAATATGCAACAGAGTGCTATTTCCAAGTCGATCAATTTTGTTGTGCTAATTTGAACTACTTCAACTAGCCCTGCGAGATCGAAGACGTTGTCGAGAAGGTTGATTCATATATACATATAGTTATTCCACTTAACCACAGCACTATGTTTCTTTTCCATGTCTAATGCCGTGTAACGCAATGGATTGCATTAACTAAACGATTGATTTTCAGGTCTTCCGATCGCATTCATGTGATAATCTTCGATGAGATCGACGCTCTTTGCAGACATAGAGGTCAGAGAAACCAGGTAAGATACGAAAAAAGCAGATTCGAGATACAATTGGAGGTAATACATATTTTTTTCATAATTTTATAAAGCATTAGATTTGGACATATTTTAAACCATTTCACATACATACTACTTTAGATCATAGAGGGACAAATAAAATAGCAACTATTTAGATTCCCCTTCCCGACGAGGCAGGGCGGCTTCAAATCTTCGAAATTCATACTGATGCTATGAGGTGACTTATTACCTCCTTTATAATGTATTACATTTACGAGTCAATTAATTTCATCTTCTAGTCTGTTTAAACTTAAGTGTGTTTCTCATCATCATCATTTGCGCGAAATATCTTGCATTATCGTGCAATTCTTACAGTAGGAACGACAAGCTGGCCGCTGATGTGGATCTGCAATCCCTCGCCAAGGATGATAATACTGAGAAGTTTTCAGGTCAAGCATTGCATATTTTATTTTAATTTAAGGGTAGATTTGATACAAGTAGAACATTTTCCCAGTAGATAACGTATGGTGCCCTCAGCATTTTTCCCTAGATATATACAATCGACTTTTAGGAGCTGATAAGCTGGACTGGTGAGAGCTGCTCTCTCGCGAGCTCAAGCAAGGCAGCAGCTGCTGCCGGAGGATGGACAAGTATGTTTTTTTTCTGATTGATTGAATTATTAGGCATGGATAATGTATGTTTTTTTTCTCTTTGATGCCTTATTCCTCCTCTAGCAAGCAGGTCTTTACGCCATAATCCGTAGTCCTTTCGCCTTTTATCGATACTCCCTTATCTATGCCTCTCTCTCTCCTTCTCTCTCATGTTTCCGGAAATTATAGAAATGTCTTCGTATGAAACGAGTGCTTTATCACCATCTGACCTGTGAGATATTTCCCAAAATGAAAATAAATGTCCTGCTATACCCGCCCTAGCTGAAGCAGATTCAACATATTGCAGCTGGAATTTCCCGTTCTTATCATGGAAGACTTCAAGTTGGCCTTGGAACACGATGTCACGCTCTCGGATGAGGCGAAGAAAGCAAAAAAGAAGAGGAATTCTAATCTCACTAATGTTATACGGTTTCTCGGAAGGAGAAACCACGATTGTAAATAAAATTGTAAGATACGAAATAATCTAGTGCATATGAAATGATATTTTCCCGTCCATTGCATCATCATTTCGATCGATTATTGTTGTCATTGTTGTCATAGAAATTCGAAAAAGATAAATCCATTTGTTCTCATAAGATGAAAGTTCACGAAAGCAGTAACCTAGGATGAAACTACATTTTCCATATTGAACAACAATTTTCATTGTTGTTATCATTCGCATAGATTCATTAAATTATGTTGAGTTTGTGTGCTCACTATCTTTTAAATTATGTTGAGTTTGTGTGCTCACTATCTTTCTCGAAGCCTTGGAACTTGAGCCAGTGCATGCATATTTTCGGCACGTTCCTCCATCCGTATTTTCAAAGGGATACGATGTCGTATATGCATATTACGATATGATTTTAAGCTAAGGAAAGCTGTTTGGTTTGAAATTTCGGGTGACCGATGCTTATTATCGCTCACGGTCGGTACAGATCGAGCTGTGAGATTTGCTTAGCATGTTGTGCCTCCATTACTTCGAAGGTTGTCAAGAATCATAATTTGAAGGGACAACTACATAACTTTAGCTAATTTGTCTCATAGGAAAATGATTCGACGTATAATTCACAAATTGGTGAAATGGCAAATTAACAATGCAGCAATTTCCTTCGCGTATATCGTGTTCATTATCTTCGCAAGAGTCCACGAGCTCTCCCCATCACTCCATTCCTTCTCTTCTTTGCCTCCTTTGCTTGGTCCGAGAGAGTCACATCGCGCTCTAGAGCGATCATGAAATCTTCCATGGTGAGCACAGGAAAGCCCTGCAATTTGTGCACGTTTTTCCTGATAACTATGCGTATTGCAATGGAAGTTTTTAGTGTTTTTTGGCATTAAATGTACAATTTTGTAAATATTCTCACACGTAAACGATGGGCGCTAACCATAGGAAGTAATCCTAGTCCTCGATAAGAGGTACAACAATATTTGCACTGTCTTCACTCTGCTTACCTCCTCCCATTGGTGACTTTCCTCTTCAATGTAATGAAAGCCGAAATACCGAGCAATGCCGTACCAATTACAGCCATTACTTTCGCTTTTGTCGTCATTGCAGTCGAATTTCTGAAACATATCTCAAGTAATTGTGATGCCTTTTTGAATTCACACAACCTGTTCTGTTCCGCTTTGATCTCGTTCAAAAAAAATCCTCTTGAAATCCTCCTTGGTGATCTGAATATAACATATTCCGTGAAGGAATTTGTTTTAGACTCCTCGCGCTACAAAAAATGTGTATCACCCCACCGTTAGAGCCGGATTCGTAGTGTTCAATCGGCTTTGTGCAGCTAGCTTGGCTCTTCCAACCAGCTCCACGAGAGTTGCCTCTACGATAGGAAGAAGCATCACTGTGTCACTGTTTATACTTTATGATTTTTCACCTGAATATCCAACAGTCTTATCCGCTAATTTATCGAGCTTCACGTTGTTGCCAAGCGCGTATGCCTCACTGTAAATTGTTTACCAATTCGAAGTGAGCAAATATGCACCAAGTAGGCTGAATTTTATTTACAGCCATCAAAATAAATTTTGCAGCCTAACCACGTTCGCTGTAAAATACGAAGTCGTTTGCCTTTGCCCGGAAGAGAAACCGTAATTGTTGTGCAGCCCCGCGATTTCCATGGGGGTCATCCTGATTTGCCATAGCCTAAACAATTTGAGATGGACTAGGGAAGAATAAATCCTCATGACTGTGTTCCAGGAAGAAGCCATTTGCCATTTCCCCTATTGATTGCAAAAATTCCTGCAAAATCGCGGACCTAAATTCCGTGAATTTACATTCTAAAGCAATAGTATCGAATGACAACAGTGCGAAATTATCGCATTTGAATCACCGGGGTGTTAAAAAAAGTCTCGCTCAATAAAGACTGATGAACCCCAAACTCTCTTCATCTGGTTTCACGAACATTGCAAGGTGTTGCCTTGCTGCCAAGCAACGACCGATTAAATCGATCCAAACGACGGACATCCGGGTTTTGCCCATCTTCATGCTTTCTTGCGACCTAACCCATGGAATTAATGATTGAATGCCAGAATGATTGAGCTATTCAAAAACTCACTACTATGGTATCGTTGACGTGCTGCACAATCTTGCGCTGAACGAAACGGTATGTCTTGTATCTGCAGATTGCTATCAATGCGCCGCCGGCGAAGATTATGCCGCCTCCAGCAAGCACGAATACTTTGACGGTCCCCGCCGACATGCTTCAGAACCTGTAAGATATATTCGGAAAAAATAATGGTAAATCTCGGCTTCGAGACTGGGCTCGCGGAGACAACAATGCTAATGCCAATTTTAGCGGATAATATTTAAAAAGTGAATACTAAAGTAAAGAAAAACAGGGAAAAAATGATTCATCAACAGACCGACGTTTTATACGCGCTGTTATCGCTTCCTCACTCGAAGAAGAAAATATTTGCTTCGACATTCACCAGGATTTCGAAATCATTTGCTAATGGTGTAATAATAATGGAAAGCATGTCTTCGACTCTCGGTCGGATGATCACCGTCAGATGATAGCTCTCTGGGTCGTATCCGCAAATAGTACTCGTCTTCAGTATTTTGGCTGAAGATTTCTTGACAGTATGGAAACAGATTGTGAAATTACTGAAGAATGGTACTATTTTTGGTTATCAGTTATCATACGACGGTGATCATCCGATCTAGTGACATTTCCTCTGCGCGATTGGAATGATAAGGTTGTTGTTTTCTGACACGCCAAACATGGTTACTGGCATCAATAGTGAGCTGATAAGTGAGCAAGGACGGTGGTAAACTAGTAAACATAGACATGGCGGAGCAAACAACAATGCGAAACGGAAGAAGAATGATTACGATCGGCTTACGCCGAGGGTAAACTCGTGATGTGAGGATTCGTCTGACTCTCTCCAAACCAAACGCTATTTCGTCGATCAGAGTGAGCGAGGGAGTGTGTAGTATGGAGAGAGCGATCCTATTGCTCCGTGATGTATCTGCTAACATTCAACTACACGCGTAGTGTTGGGTCAAGGACATACCATTTACCCAACACTTCAATCACATATCGCTTCAATTTCGAAACACCAATTGATCTCTTTCTCTCAACTCTGGCCTCCCCACCTCACTCTCGAGTACTCCCCAGTGCCAGGGAGCGTCGCGTCACTCTGGTAGTTGGAAGAGCCAGATAATCAATCGCGAGATTTTTGTTTTGTTAAAATTTGATGAATACAATAAAGGAAAAAGAAAAAAAAGTAACCGTTATGCATTTGGTTCGCTTGATTGAAAGAAATATTTACACAAAAGCATTCATTAATTTCGAAATGATATAGAATTTTTAAACGGTTCAACAAATCACAAGATAAACATAATGAGGTCTTTATCATAATTTGGTATCCTAGCATGCTTGCAACACGTCATCGCTTGTATGTCTTCTCAATTCTCCTCATCTTGAGCGCGTTGACCATTTGTAAATTACCACAACCTGGAATGAACTTTTGAATCACGGAATGATACATGCAATGCACACAATGATTCAAGTAAATTATTTTGAACAAAAACGTTCTAAAAAATTGTGAATCAAATGATTCAAAAATACGCTCACCAATCATGACTATCCGTGCAACGAGCATGAATACTTCACTTATGAAAACCATCGATGCTCCCAGCAGTACTCCCGCGAAACCACCCGTGAGACCGAGCACGCGGGAGAGCTGAAGACATGTGAGATCAAAGATCAACTTGTATTTCAAAATAACTGATGAGATAGGATGTATAAAAAGAGGTTATTGAGGGTTTAAAATATCGGAAATCGAGGGTTCAACTGGAAAACTGGAAAAGAAACTTACAGGGAACGTCCACGCCTCGACTTGCGAGTAGATATTCATGGTCTTGAAGAAAATGACTATATCACTCGTGGAAGAATTGGTAAGTGCGCTCTGAAAAAGTTGAAGTTGCTTTCCACATTTCCTTAATAATTGAGAAATAAGTAAGTAAGAAAAAACACAAGGAATGATAATTAGGAAAGTACACAATAAAGCGTAAGCTATACCATCATGCGCATGGCTCTGGACGTCTCGTAGCGGTACTCCTCCTCACCGCAGGGCATCGGACACGTGCACTCGGGCCAGTAATACGGATCGCCCCTCGTCGTGGATATTTCATCGATACATGCTACTGAATCATAATTGTTTTGTTATTTTGATTAGGAAAATTCCAAAAAAACAATGTTTTTTGACATGTTCACCACCGATTTACACTATGCGTAAACTGGAAAAGATTATAGAAAATATAAGGATAGTTTACGCTGCTCAAAGTTGCATGACTTTACTCCGGGTCTTCTCGAGTAGCTGGGATCCATGCAGCCGCAAGCGAGATGCACCGAGTCTTGGTAGCAGGAGCGGAGGCAACCCTGTGCAATACGAGATTATAAACAGCACACTTCAGTACAACCTTCGTAAGAAGGAACTTTTTATTTTACCCTCAGGTGCGATTTACCAAAATATCACCGACTCACATCCACCGAGTACTCTCCGGGAAAGTAGAATGACTGCGCGTTGGCCTTGGTCGCAGCGCATTTTGTGAGGAAGTTTTGCATACGGAAGAAGCGGTACTGAAAAGAATGTATTAATAATTTATAATCCAATCGCGCATGGCTGATTCCCATTTCTATAAGTATGAGAATATTGTCAAACTTAATCGATCGAAAATCATGGCCAATTTTCATCAATATGTTCAGAAATATATTGCATGTGGAGAACACTAAGCAATTGAAGTAAGCAATTGACTAAGCAAAATAATAGCAATTGGAAGTCTCAAAATACCCGAAAACCCAATCTTCTCGATACCTTCTTCATCGCAACTTGGTCAGCGATGCCGGGAGGTAGGGAGTGCTTCACGCTCTCGAGGTACACATTCTGCCCGATCGGATGGACGAACGTGTAGATTCCTTAAAGACTAAAGGATTGTTGCAAATCTGCATATTTGTTTTCTATCTCTTCGATCTTGACCGGACTTACTTCTAACGCTTATGACACTTTCGTTTCGAATAAATATAAAATGTTAAAAAAATCTTCCTTATTATGATATCTGACCTGCTGCTTCCACCCACGGCACATACTCGTCCACTTGGAAATCCAGAGTCACTCTGAGACCTGACATTTATTTTTGAATAAATATTTCGAAATCGGACCAACTTCGGACATTCGTTTTGCGCACTCATTCAACCAGTTTAGTTGCTAGAGAGCATGTATAATAGGCAGTGATATACCATTGTCGAACTCTTCGCATACCGTATCTCTCTCCAGGTCCCCTTGCAAGGTGATGGTGTGAATCATTGAAGTGGTTGAAAGTAAAGCAGTTTCCCAGTGAGGGATCGTTGAAGAGGGTGAAGGATTCCCTGAAAATTTAGCGTATATTTATTTGTTACTAATGTTAACCTTTTCCTATGGTTTTAGCTTTTGAATTAAATGTCTTGACTTCTATGTACACTTTTTCCGAAAACACCAGATTAAAAAAATTAATCGACTTATAACTTACTTGACATTAAGTTGTTTCTGCTCGTAAGTTGCCTCCAGGATCATGTCTTCCACCTGAATCTCCAGTGTATTTTCTATTTTTGTCTTGCGCCGAAATTGTTATTACTAGAGTTATTACACCACAGAGGCGCATCGGCAAGTGAGAATGTTCGAGAATATAGTGACAGGATTGGGGAATATATTGAAAGGAATAATTTAGTCATTTCAATGAGATACCGTGTAGCTCATCTCCACCCTCTGTTCGTCAGTAAGGAAGGAAAGAAGGGCGGGGAGTGACGCGATGAGTCGCGCGGGCGTGTTCTTACCCTCATTGATGACCTTAACAAGACTATTGATTTCGAGGTCTTTTCCTTGCATTGACACTGCACCTATATCTCTCTCGATACATACCAAGTGGCTGAAATACAGACCAGTAGTTCAGAAGCTACTCGGAAAATACTGAATAATTGAAACCACCAAGTTATGTTTTGTTTTCGTGTTGAAGGAAAACCTACATCAATGATTCCAAACGAGTTGCTCAGGCTGCTCAGTGATTTCATGTCTGTGAACATATTAATATTAATTTATTAGCACGAAGTCATGCGTATTTTTATCTGCCATTATCAGCCAGACGAATTCGCAGGAGGTACTTGCCGACACTGCAGTAGACACTGCAGTAGGTATCACTCCATCCACGAGAGCACGTGCACAACGTCTTGGACGTATTGGGATCACAAACAGCAGCAGTGTCCTTGGTGACGCATCTGGAAAATCGCAATCTCTTATGTGAAATATCCAGAAATATGTAATTGTTTTCGTTTCAGAGAACACGTACGAGCCCACTTGCGCTTATTTCTCATCCTACTCAAATATGAACAGTACGATAAACATGCGGAATTGCGTCGAATATATATTGCGAATTACCTTTGGTTGTAATTGCAATTGAAAATGTTGTAATCGGAATAGTCTTGTAATTCAAGATACTAACCGATTCGGGTACTGCACTCCATCCACGGCGTAGGGCGAACAGCGATTCGGCACCTGCGTTGTCGTTGTGGGTTTTGTTGTTGTTGTTGTTGTTGTGGTACCCACAATCGCGCCAACCACTCCGCCGACCTGCAACGAGAGGGTATGCAAACTATGATTTGTTGACACATACGCAAACATATGCGTACATATTTTTTCAAGATTCAGAACATAATAGTAATAATTCATATATAATAATAAAAATATATTTTTCATAATCGTGTGAATTGAAAACTCACCACGCCGCCAACGCCGTCGACTACGCCTCCGACCTGGAACGATCTTTGATGATTAACATGTAATCGTTACTCTTTGTTCTGTATCGCGTCAATACAAATGATGTCGTGAATGATGTGATTACGGCCCCAATTTTCGACACCGGCCAGAGCTCGCACAAATTTTAACAAATATGAAATTGGAAAAAAAAACGAACCACTCCGCCCACGCCATCAACTACGCCTCCCACCACACCGCCGACACCGCCGACTACCCCGCCAACCTGCAAGTTTTGCATGTGATTTCAAATCACTATTATGCATCTTTACTAATGAAGCAAGTTCTATTGAAAATAGTCAAATTATCCGTAAATATGCATGGACAACGTGGAATGGAAAAATTGTAATACAAAAAATATGATGGCTTACCACTCCACCGAGTCCATCAACAACTTCGGTGAGATTACCACCCACGACACCACCGACCTTAAAGGAGACTATTTCCAGTTTCACGAAAAATAAAATCGAATTTTACACATACTATCAATGATATTCCAGCAAAAGATAAAGATAAAAGATAAAAGGAAAAAAAAGATAAAAGGAAGCTCACCACTCCTCCCAATCCATCTCCGACGCCTCCAACCACTCCGCTCACGTTGTTTACTACGCCTCCAACCTGCAGTAAAAGTTCCCGATATGATTTAAAGTAAACACCTATTCAAAAACATCAAGTATTTCAATTGATCCAAAAATATGTTTAATTTTTATAAAAGTCGCAACGATAACTTACCACTCCACCGACGCCTCCGACAGCCCCTCCTAATGGGTCTCCGACTCCGCCGACCACTCCTCCTACCTGCAAATTTGATTATTTTTATTAATATAAAAAATTCCGGTAAATAATAAACTTGAACAAATGTTATAAAATCGAAATAGATACTGAAACCCCTCTCATCAAACTCCTCACATGTATATTTTTCGAATTTACTTGATGCACCATAATGTTGTTGTAAAAGCATACTAAAGATTAATTAAATGGTCTCACCGTTCCACCGACTCCTACCAGGGTGTCGCCGAGTCCGGGCAGGAGTGGACCCAGCAACCCGGCACTGTGCCCGAACAGGCACACCAGCCCGGCTAGCACCGAGATCATGCTTTGAGTGGTTGTTCCTTCATACTCATCATCTATCTTCCTCTCCTCTTCCTACTTCCCCGCCCTCCGGCAGCGTGGCTCCAATGTACATTCTCTTCGTGTAGCACACTCTTTTGCAAGTTAGATAAAGAGGGAGAGAGAATAGGGAGGGGAAGAGAAAGACATTCGTAGTATTGTTCACTTCCTCACTTCCACGCGATGAATGAGCAAGTGGGTTCACTTCTCAGAATTAGGCGCGAGGCGTCATAGGCGAGGGTTTACAAAGTGTCTTCTTCCCGGTCTCGGGTCCGAAGTCCGAGGTTGACATTGGGCACCGAATTGGAATAGTGATAAGGGAATACTGTTCAGCATTGCGGAACGGCGGAACGGTGTACGTATCTCAAATTAGTTGAGTATTCAAGCATTGAAGACGCTTTCAAATTTTAGCAACATTCGAAGATTTTACGGTAGCACACCCGGATCACCAAAAGAGGGGCATCAACATGGGCTCATTTCTGAATTGTATCCATAAAATTCACGATTTTTGTCTGAAAATTTCTGAATTTAGAATTATTTTAGAACTATTCATCCCAATTCAAAGATTTTGAGACCAGTGAACGTCATCGATACGGAAAGGCTCCCCTTCCCAATTGTTGATGCTCTCTTCTCTTCTTTTGATCTTTCAAATGTTGGTCTTTCAAATCGCAATCACTTTCCCAGAAATAGCACTAAAGACACTGAAGTAGGGAAGTTACTTGATCATTCTCTGTGGAAGTGAGGGGAAATGGTGAAGAATGGAGGAGAGGTAAACCTCGGTGCAAGGGGATCTTTGAAGGGATCAGGGAGGAAGAGAAGGGGGGGGAAGGAAAGGAAGAAGAAAGAGAGCCCTTGACGACGTCACGTGGTGGACGTAAGAACATATTTGCACAAAACACGCCCGTCAAATCAATGTGTGAGTTGATGTTAATTTAGATCATTTTTTTTTAAATATGAGGACAATATGTTGAGGGGGCGGAGTGTAGAAATGATGCAAGAGTATTTGATGCATGCTTTAACAATTGTTGTTGTTCATATTTGTTGCATTACGTGGTGAAATCGAAAAGATTTAATCGTTTATCGCGAGGTGGTTGCAAGTACACAACGTAACATATGCAAGTAGCTTTACTTCTTGCCAGCTTGTTCCAACATAAGTCTCGTATTTTCGCTTGCGACGAGACCGTTGATGAGCTCCGCGTTGTTGCGCACGAAGCGGCCCTGAAATTTGCCCTTTCTGACTAAGCAGTGGTCTGACTCTCTCCATATCACACGCTCTCTCGCTCACTCTGGCATACGATATAGTGTGTAAACTGAAGAGCGTTAGACCATTGCTCTTCTGAATTCACATTTCAAGCCTACTTGTTTAAACACAAATCTTAATTGAAAACTGATACAAAAATGGAATATAGTGGAAAATCACACCGAGTTCAGCTCTACCGTATCCGGGATCGCATCCTGCTGGACGGGCTTGGCATCTATTTCGATGACGGAGAGAAGAAGTAGGGTGATGAACAGGCGGTACATGGTATGTTCGCTCACTAATCCGGACATCCGGAAGTCGACTTTATAGGGTGCAAACTCCCATTAGATGTAACGTGAACGATTTCAGTCAATGTGTTTTTCAAAGAGACAATATCGAACCATTCGTTTTACTGCGGTAGACAGATGCTTTGTTTGCGCATTCAGTCAAAGTCGTTTAACGAAGAAATGGAAAATTTCGGAGGGACAGTTGCAGCCATATATCTTAGTAAGTTGCTCCGAAATTCGTAAAGCTCTAGAAAATGAATTTGTAGCTAATACAAATATTTCTAGTCATGTTATTATCAGTACAAATGGTAATCATGCACAGCCACGAGAGTCACTTTTTTATAACTGTTCATTTCGCAATCTTGACATCATTCAGAAGAATCTCATTCACCTGCAAAGAATATTGTATTTTCGCTGAATTTGTTTCCAACTCACAGGTTCCTTCTTCTGCTCTATTTCATGTTTTGTCCATTCTGCAGGTTCACCTAGAATAGTGAAGAATTTGCATTCATTTTCAGAAGAAAATGATTTTACCTGATCCAAAAATTAAGAAGAATACACCGGAAATTAACTGAATAGTCGCGCCAAATGAGTATACTATCAACCACTTGTGAGGCCAGCCCTTCAAAATGTGCTTGTCAACCAAACGATTTCCGAAGCTACCTGTTCAGTCACGAAAGCCACAACGTACGTGGCTAGTACGCAGGAAATCTGACCACACGTCATCGATAGGGAAAATAGGGTTCCTGAATCAGATATCATGATTCTGGAGGTTGTGATGTGAGATTATTGAAATAAAACAAGGATAAGTAAAAACAAACCTGTGTAGGCAGGCGCGATACACAACAGTGATGTCATGAAACCAGGCGTGCCTCCAGCGAATACGATTCCTGATATTATTCGATTACTAATCGAATAATAGTTGTAAAAATAAATGTACACACATTAATTAAATTTATAAATTACCATAACATATCATGATCACGATTGCAATCCATGGTCGATGGCATGAGGGGAGGAGGGCGAGCGAGAGAATGGCGATGAAGGTGCCGAATGAGGCTGAGATTTTTTTTGTTTTTTAAATCTTTTTCATTCACACATGGAATAACACATTTGAACTATGAACTATCAGATACATAAACCACACCTATGGCCTGAAAGAGCTTGACCACAGCCGTAGGTGACATCTTTCCTGAAGCCTTGAGATGATCGGCAATTCGGGCTAGGCCGTTCTGAAATCGTCCCACGATTTTTTGAAACTTCGGAACTCCCCCCCCCCCAAAGAAGGTTCTCACCTTACCGATAAGTTGACTCAAAAACGGTACGACTGTGAAAAGGCCATTCATCGCGATTGGCAATCGTAACTCTTCTTTGAAGTAGCGCGGAAGGAAGTTTTGATTTACAGAGACCAGGAAAGATAGGGTGAAGCTGCATAGGAGACATGCGTGGACCTAAATTATGTATTATAATATTTTCTTTTCTTAACACGTTCAATTTAATATTATTATTTAAATTATTGAATTAGTAATCAATTTTCACTCTCATGGGAAATGCTCAACAACTATTGGCAATTGTGAATACCTCACGAGAAGTAAGCAGATTTATCCAGGGGATGGAGACTGGCTCCTAAAAAATACTTAGTTCAAAATATGATCTGATATCAGAGGTATTTCTGACTTTACTCTTCATCACAACACGTTTTTCCAGATACTCCTTCTCTTCCTCAGTTATGCATTTGTTCTGACTCGGATGATCGGTGACGAAGAACAGCCAGATAACGAGCCATAGAGTTCCAATCAGCGCTGGAAAAGTCGCAATCATTTTCGTCGTACGTATTCCAAAAACTATCTATGAAAAAAACGTTGCTACCGAAAAGATAGAAGATGAGAGGCCATCCACCCAGGAAATTGACTCCACAAAGAAGCGAGCCAATCAGATTTGAAGAACCAGCGGCGATCTGAATACAAATTTTTGATCTACAAGATTATAATCAAATAACGAAGATTGCTATCGAGTTACTTTACCTGAATCCCAGAACTGTATAGTGCAGCCATGCTGGACTTCTCACTGGGTGGAAACCATCGAACTCCCATCGCGTTTGCCGAGGGCTGGACGAACCCCTAAAGCAATCGTTTTTTTTTGGAAAAAAACTATACTTGTATTACAGTATTCTCGAAAAAAAATGTTTTTGCAGTGTAGTATTTTTCGAAATCAGACACAATTATTCTTGCCTCAGCCATGCCCAATATTACTCTGCTGACGTAGAAGACCCAGTAGTCGAGGCGGGCTAGGGAGGGCGCTGCGATACTCATCAATACCAGGAATGATACCGCGCCTACAACAGGGTAAAAGTAAGGCAATTGCTCATCAGTAATTAATGGGCATTCTGACAACTCTGAAAGGCTAACGATATACCTCGTCTCTCACTACTTGGAAAGTAGTGAGTGACGGGGTATTAGAAACACTAGTAATATTAGGGTGTCCCATAAGTTTCCGGACATTATGAACATTTCGCTTTCTACGTTAGATATGTAATCTAACAAAATTCTACCATAGACTATTTGAAAGTGTGTGATACTACTTTCAATTTAAATCATTAGACCAGCATAGCTGGTTTTTTTGGAGAGTGCTACATATATTTGAACAAAATATAGCAAAATCCAAAAAAAAATGATTTTTTTTGAATTATTTCGCGAATGGATGTGAGTTGAAATGCAATTACAGTCTTTAATTAATACACACAGGTATTCAATAATTTCAGGCGCATTCCTGATATCTGGATTTGCTTTGCTTCATCGATACGAAATTTGTTTTTTTGCGAAGTGTCTTCAAAGGCATTGCCTGGTTACGTTATAAAAACAACCTCAAGAGGTTGAGAAAACATTATCATCACTTTGAAAAATGTTTTTGATACAAAAGGTTAGCGAAGGTCTAAAATATGCTCGAAAATATACAACTAACCCTAAAAGTGTAAACTTGATTTTCGATTTTTCCATTTTCCTACTACTGGAATGACAGTACAACCGATCATCACTATGACATGGATGCATCGGATAATGGCATTATGCAACAATACACCCCCAGCCACTAACTATTCGCAAGTATTTTAAGTCCTAGCTCCAATGGCTAATGTAGTAGATGGGTTGAAAAAAAAGTCCGAGAACTTATGGGACACCCTAATAAATTTAGCACCACATACAGACATGTATAACGTTTGTTTTATTATTCGTTGTCGAAATATCAGCCCGATGAGTATTTGATATCATGACATGTCTTTCGTTAATATGCCAGAGTTCAAATTTAATGATTCTGTTATTTGAAACTAACCAGCGAGTATCCTCTTCGGGCCGAACTTATCCGCCAGAGGGCCAGATAGGAGCATCGTTGGCAGTGTCCCGTAATAAGTGGCGGAAAAGAGAGTTGACTGGCGAGAAGGAGACCAGTCAATCGTGCCCTTAATTATATATTTCATCATTATGGCTAAAACATATCTTACACTTTTGTTTAATCGTCTATCATAAATAATGGAATCATTAAAGATACATTCCGCAAACTCACCTCATAGCTAAGTTCACTTGACTTTGATTCCTCTCTAGCGGGACACCCATCAGTAGGAAGCGTGGACACCTTTAAAATGCATTTTATAAAAAAAATGTTTGATTTAAAAAGGTATTCAATACTCCTGATTTTCTGTTTTCCAAATCATAGAATACAAAGATCTGCTTGTAATATTGGCAAACCATCAGAATGTTCGTTCTTTGCCTTGAAATATCACAGCTGCTAATTGAATGACGCCTAAGATAAGCGCGCGGTACGCTCAATGCACACACGACCACACGAAACGCATATTTTACGCCCCCGATTTCCAATCATACCATACACCGTCAAGATTGTTATAAAGACTGTTTTGGTTGTTCTTTGCATCGCATTATCTACAGCTGCTAATTGAGTTACGCCTAACATGAAACCGACCGGAACTCACATATCCCAAAATTCATGACATATTCACAGAAAATTCAGCGCAAAATTCTGACCAAGAAATCGCTTTTAAAACTTCCCATATATGATTTTGAAATTTTGATTTTGTGGGGAAAATGGGATTTTCAGTGCAAAAACGCATAAAAATGCATATTTTTGACCCTGAAAAAATATTCATAATAATATATGGGAAGTTTTGAAAGTAATTTCCTGGTCAGATTTTCGCGCTGAATTTTCTGTGAATATTTCATGGATTTTGGGATATGTGAGTTCCGATCGTATCCATGTAAGATGAGAGCACAGCACATTCATCACAGACACGAAATGCACATTTTATGTCCCTGATCTTATGAGCTCTCAACCAGGGATGAAATCGCAAGAAATTACTCATTTTGCTCTGAAAATTCATAATTAGTCTAATGGCTCCTTGTAAGCGCTTTGCAATGTATGATCTCTCAATATTGTCTCACAGACCAGATAAGTGATAACGCAATAATAGTAACGTATATTAGTTCATGACAATTTATCCATATTCTGAATCAAAACGCGCTCACAAGCGTCGATGAAAACAATTTATAGTGAGGCTTACATTCGCAGTTACGTCATCCGTATTGATGTAGGATGTCGAATTCACCATGCATATTATGCTCATACCTGAAAATTTGAAATGCGAAAAGCGTTTGAAATCGAACATATTCTCACTGAGTGATGCTCTCATGCTAACCGTAGAGTAGATCGCAAGCAATATCGCGAGTGCTACCTGAAACATAATTATTTCTCTTGGAATACTTATTGACTGCTCAATACAAATTCAGTTATAACAAAAGATAAAATTCAAACACACTTTTAATCGCGTCGACCGCCAGGACCACAGTGGATGAGCCGCCGTCATTGTGGTCTAATTAAGGTTGAAAACCGGAACAAAAATCGGAGAAAAACTGCCACGAGATATCACGATCCGATTCGTCTTTCAATGACTGGCAGGTAAATGAGAAATTCGGCGTGGCGCTTATCAGTGATGTAAGCGGAGATCACGGCAATTGTAAGGATAGTTTCTAGCCCGCTGATTTGAATCATTAAAATGGTGCTTTATCATCATTGAATCAACTGACAACCATGACCCGAACTAAGTGCTGAGATCGCATGTTGGGTGGTCGGACGACATGCGAACACCTGTGGAAGAAAGAGAAAGAGCGACGAAGAACCGAGTAAAGGAAAAAAGCCACGATTTTGTGAATCGCCTTCCAAGTGCCGACTCGTTTCCCTGAGCTACGCTCAGATTCCGTGCTAGCTTTGTGCTGATACTTCCCCCGCTCTTATCTTTGCTCTGTTTTTTTCACCATCTTTCATGCTTCTCTAGCAAATATCTCTCTATTTTTCCCTATTTTCAGGATGCAACGGTATGACTTCTTCCAACTTATTCAACAGTTTATTCAACAAGTTTATTCATATTCAAGTTCAAGTTAAGTTAAGTTTCAAGTTAAGTTTATTCAAGTTAAGTTTATTCAACATGTCGAAGTAATGCATCAGACAGATCAGCACATACAATATATCGAATTCATCATTTCATGATCGTCGCTATTAATTATTTGTGAACACCGCTTTTCCTTATCGTTCACTTCGACATCTGAAATTACGTATTTCACGAATATGTATATGAGACTCAGTGATGAAAATAAATAAATTCACATTTCACTAACCATTATTTCGTGAATTCTGAGATCCTTCACTCGTCTGTTCTTCGCAATTATCCTATATTCCTTCTTCAGGGATCTGAACTCGGAAAGATGATTCTGGAATTAGTAATTTCACTATAGATTTTCCATTCAATAGCTTTTGCATATTTCTTATTTCAGTCAAGTATTGCGATTATTAAACAGTTGTAGTACTGCCTTTTCTAGAGTGATCCATGGTGTATGTTTGGTTTTTGTACCGTTTGGGGGGATAAACGAGGTGTTGGTGGACGGATGCAAGCTGTGATTCTGATACGTCCTCCCAAATGGGAGATAAACCGATCTGTCCTCCCAAACGGTACAGAGCCGTACGTTTACATACTTTCTTCAGGTGCTCAAGTAGTCCTTCCCTGCCCACATAGAGCTTCATATCGTTGATACAATGCAGGCACACTCGCGTCTCTGAGTAGCTTTGTCTTTAAAATGGTTATCCTAACAATATATTTTGTTACTTCCTAAGTTTGTTTTGCATTTTCTAGTACACACGTTTTCAACTATGATTTACAAGTGAGCCTGAGAGGCCTCGAATTATCATTATCATAATTACTAACTGAATCATAACTGAAGTATCATATCATATCATAACTGAATTACTAACTTGACTGAAATAAGCTTCAAAAGTTATTAAATATGGCAATTAATCGTGAATTACTAATCTCGAATTATCATTATCGAATTATCATGTGAACCACTCTAAGAATTTTATGCCTCACAATGTGGTAGTGCGTCTTCCTGACATTGTGGGAGGAAGCGACAACCTCATTGCATCTCGGGCATTTCATACTTGTTCTTTCCCCTCCAGTAGTGTGCATCTGAATTGTGAGAGGACTTAGAAGAACAACGTGGAAAGAAAAAATACAGCAGTTGAATTATATGTACTCTGGAAATACCATCGTATTCATCATCATCACAGTCCTCGAAATCGCTTTTGCATTCAATCTTCGGATTGTATTTGGGAAGAAGAACGCCGGGGAATATGTTAACATCAGTGATGCTGATGTACTCGAGAGTTTTGTCTGTGTTTTCTTCCTCCTTTTGAACCGACACAGATTTCCGCTACAAAATGTTGAAATACCAATCATATGTGGACAGTTATTCACTCAAACGCGCCTCATTTTTTTTAATTGAAAAAATGTCGATCTGAAAGGTGAGACTACTTACGTTATCTTTTCGCTCCTCTGAACCAATATCGGGCACAGGCCTCGGAGAATACTTGGACAGGTATATTCCGGAGAAGATCGATACATCGGCGATTCTGATGTGATCCTGCGCTTCATCCACTTGATCTTGCTCGTGATGAACTTGCATGGGATCCGCCTGCAAAATTACAAGGTCATCATAATTTGTAATCAAACCGATTGGTGTGCGTATTTCGTAACCAGCTTAGCATACTCATTAATTTGCCCATGTACGAAATGAACGAATGATGAAACTATCTATATTAATGGTATAATTATTATTTACCGTACCTTTCTCGATGCATTTCCATCTTCCGTTCGCTTCATCCACTCGAGAATCTCCCTCTGGTAAGAATTAATATTTTTTCCTCACTCTCTTAAAATTCCTCACCTTCCTTTCTACAGACACATGCCCAAGTTGATTCCGAATTTCAGCGAAGACGGTGTCTTTCGATCCTTCTACGGTAGTCGTCCCGGAATGAAGAATTGAGTTGGCTGTCGAGGTTGCAATGCTCTCCAGATGGTCCTGGAATTGTATACTTTTGCCTAGTTTCATAGTATGATAGCTCGAGCGGTACAAACGAAAACAAAATCAATTGTCGAAGATTGTTCGTCTCTTTTTATCTACTTGTTCGATAGCATAACAATCTACAGGCTCGTATATCGACTGCACCTGTTGCACACCCGTCTCTGCTGCATCTGTTGTGTGCAACACTCCCTGTGCTGTCGAATTAGATTGCAGCCGCGCAATGAAATTTTCGAAGAGTTCTTGCGAGGAGAGAGGGATCAGTTGGGGAGTTGGTGGTGTCAAAGTAGGCTGAGGAAGTGAACGTAGTTAAGCGTGAATGAGTTGTAGGATATTTAGAGGAGGACTGGAGGGTGGTAGGGTGGCATCCAAAGTTCCCACAGGAGGTTGTGAAGGATCGGGAGGGGATGCATGTATTTCGGAGGAGGCAGAGTGGAGCCAGAAGGTGTTGGCTGAGCAATCAATGGCACAGACTAAAATTAACTGGATTGGATGTTTCAATTGAGAATGCAAAATGTAAAAAGACGAGCAAAGATATGTACCTCCCCTCTTTCTTCGTCCATCATTTTCCTCAGACGATTCGCTATCAACTGACTGGTCCGCTTGTTTGGCGTAGCTGCCGAATTCTGAACAAACAAATAATTATGTTGCGGAAACAATAGGGCTCTATGAATTAAAGCTAAAGCCGATTCAATGTGTTTATCCATGATGTAAATTGCGCAAAAAGTTCAGAGATGTCTTCCGACATTAATGGCAGTTTTCTGACGTCTCGGCAAAAACATGGATTTCTGAATACGCGCGGCATAAATCCGTTACCTCAATTGATTCTCCGGCGCTTTTCTGGATATTTTCTCTTGAACTTCGATTGCCTGAGGGAGTCTGTAAATAAATATAGTCATTTAGTAAATGAGTATACATGTAGTCAGCATCAAAATAAAATCTCCGAAATAAAATAAATAGAACGAGAAAAATATGATCTCTGGTCTCATATGAGCAATAAAGTGAGTAATGCATGCATCTGAGTTAACACTCTTCCAATAAGTGAGAGCAATGCGTCAAAATCAACGTTTTGAATAAGCGTCCGTAGAGATATTGAATTTTGTGAGGATATAGAAGAGAACGGTCTGTCAAGTAATGGGTTGGAATGATGGAGGCAGTGTTGGAAGTGCAATCGGAGTCTTCCCGTCTGTGTATACCCGTTTAATACTGTGACTTGATGGTAAGGTGCCATGGGGGTTCAGTGAAGAGAGTGAGCAGTATAATTGACGCGATGCACACTCCACGGGGTAAATGTTGCATAGATAGAGATGAGATGCGAATGAGTGGAGATGGGAAGATGAGCCGAGGTCAGACAGGGAAAATGCTAGGGAATAGTGATTATTACCCAGTAATCTAAGCAATTTGCAAAGCTAGCACACTGTAAAAGGAACCTTCCATCCTTGGAAGTTACCATTTTAGAGTGAGGTTATTGACGCTCTTGTTTACCGAATAAGAGAAGGCGGGAGGAGGAAGCACATTTTGTGGGAACATGTGTCACACTCAAGGAAAAAGGCGGGAGAAATTCGAGCTTGAACAAGCTTTACTAAGTCAACCTGCGGTGAGCATAACTAACTGTGTATCCTGCTAGACTTTTCAGGAATTTTCCCCATGGAATTACCCATCATATTATTGAGAGTAGACCTGAACCGAGCTACTGGCATGCATAGGTGGAGTGCACCTTATGATGAATACCGACCAATCATCTTTCGAGCGATTATCGCCAGATGTGATCAGAATGATCGATTGATCATACTAGAAAATCGAATAATAAAATATAAACTCTTTTCAAGTTTGAAATATTATATTTCGATGGATGTTCGGTCGGCTGGCTTATGTTTGCTCAGCCCATATTAAAGTTCAAATATCAAAATTAGCTTTCATGTCCGTTATTATGCTCGTCTCAACAATGGAAGCAGTGAAGAGAGAGATTTTCGAATTTCGAAAACTTGTTGACATGATATGTCGAATGTCGGAAAAGCGCGCGAGATCAGATGAGGAGATTACATGATGGATATTCCGATTCATGAGCGTGCTTGTTATTCGGATGCTACTTATCTACGCAAGTGGCATATCAGAATGTCAAACAAAAAAGAAGGATTCGATAATTGGAAATGGCAAACTGACGTCTTTAGAAACGAGACGAAGAGATGAGATGCGCGTGTATTATTGCCCGCCACTAGAGGAGACGCTAAACGAGATGATATAGTGTGGACAGTGCGGAGGTCACTTCTCACTGTCGTCCTCTTTACAACAAGGAACAGTCTAGCGCCGCGGCCAGATGGAGGAATCGCCTGACTCTCTCCAAACCAGACGCTCTCTCGGCGATCAGAGTGAGCGAGAGAATGTATGATATGGAGACAGCGAGACTATTGCTCACCAGATGCATACCAGAAGGGAATTCGTAGAACAAATATAGAGGTGGAGAAAACAATCTGCATCTTGAATCTTGGAAATTTCATGCCGTTGAAGTGAGCTATTAGCTTTTAAATACTCGAACTTTTCGTTAACTGTTCATACGCATGAAAAGTTACGAAATCTATCGTTTGAAGTCGCATCTCCTCTTTATCGATCCCTCTGGTGGATCGGATGAAACTCGAGATTACACTGGAGTAATCTCTCGCGCTGTCCAGGATAGGACGACCATAACGATCATTGTGTTTAATGAGTGACCTAGCAGGCCCTGCCGCCCTCCTCCCCTCTCATCTCTTCACCTTTACCACCCTTTACCACCTTTACCAGGTCGTGTGAGAACTATGCGCCGCATTGGATATTTCAAAGGCGGAGTGACGTCATAGTTATCATCCGACCTAGTGCATGTCTGCCTCTTACCGACTTCATGCAGTTCCCTCTCTTCCCTCACTATCCCCAATTACTCCAGCCACTTTGCGAATGACCGGACGCAGCCCCGCGTGCACCTACTAGACATGCAATAAAGTCATCTCATCCCGGTCTGGCGATAATTATAGCCGTAATGGAAGAGTAAGTTGGCTGATTCGATACTCACTCTTGATGATTGGAGTAATTCGGGAAAGTGAGGGATGAGAGGGCAGACTCGGAATAGAGGAGGTAAGAGAGATTGGGTGGTGAAGCGGGTACTAGGTAAGATTTCAACCGATCTCCGATCCAGCAAAGTGCACTTCTCTTGAATACTTGTAGTGTTGGTGCCCATCCAGTGTGTTCTTATTCTACCTAGTACCATGAGAATAACTTTGTGAAACATTTCTTTGAATTTTCTATAATTTTCATCTTCTGGCAAATGAATGTTAATATGATGACCAGTCAGTAGCTCAGTAGTGATGGTATCTATTCTAGCCTAGCTATAAACATGCTAATGGAAAGATCATCAGATATTTCTAGGCCGAGTGTGCACAGCGTATTGACGTTTTCTCTATTTTCCGTTATCATCGATAAGTTAGTAAGTCATGTGAGGTAGACACACTCCTCTATTCATGTGTTCTCGTGTTGGTCAGGCAGAGCGATGTGGCCTTAGCCGATTGCATGGAAACTAGACAATTTCATCCAGTGAATAGCTCTCTTCAAATCGTTCATAATTTGTATCGAATCCCCAGTAAGCCCGGCATACCCACCTTTGCGTCACTCTGATACTCTATCCCCTCATACATACCTAAAATCCATGCATTCTGATCCTCAGTACCACTACCGACACGGAGGCTCCCATAACACCTTTCTCCTCGTCCGCCCCTTCCTACTCCTCCTCAATCTTCATTTATCCATCTCTCCCCTGCCCCTATATATTCATCAACGTCATCACACAATTTCTCGGACGCAACCAAAGTTTGTCAGTACTAGCTCAGTGGACACGATACATAATGTGTTTCGTCACATCCTCTTGCCCCCTACTCTGATACCGCATTCATGTGGACCTACAACCACTACAATCCATGCATTTTCGCATCCTCCGCCTTCGACAGCGGAGGTTCCCATGACGTCTTTCTCCTCTCCATCCGCCTCCTCAACCATATCCCCCTCATTCTTCCTATCCTCCCCCTCCCTCTCACCGCTCATTCCTTTTATCAGCGTCATCACTCCATACACAAGCCTCCTTCAATCTCCGAGGCAACACCCCGTTTGTCAGTGCGAGCTCAGTGTACATATCACGCATCCCATCATATCTATCATGTCAACTTTCCGTACAGCATGCGGGATTTCTGCGAGTTATCAATAATTATTTCAGATATGGGAGATTATACGAACGAGCAGGTAAAAAAACTGCTGCCCCAAGTGGAGCAATTGCGCATCGAGGGGCAGGTCAAGCCGATCAAGGTCAGCGAGGCCTCCGCCAGGTAAGCTATTAACTACCATTTCCGAATCACTCGAGGTCATTGTTCTGAATCAGGACGAAGTGTCTTTTTGAACAACATCAAAGTTCCTTTTGTGCGTGGCTTAGTGGTTAAGGGTTTCATTTGCACAACTTAGTCAAACTAAGGCTAACGAATTACAGCATCATCGCCTACTTCCGCGCCAAGGCCCCCGAGGATCGTCTCATGCCGAGCAATGGCCCCCGTCAGGAGGAGAATCCCTGGGCGGTGAGTAGTGGAGACATATAAAATGAGTCGGATGAGAACTATGATGGCATGCGGACTTTGATATATCAAAGTTGGCATGCCGTCGTAGTTCTCGTCCGAAATAGTGCCGTTGAGGAGGTTATTGGTAACTTTTTAAGCAAGGTGATACAACAGTTGGGCGAGATACACTCGAGCGATGCAACCAGAGAGAATAAAAGAAAGTGCCCCTTGCCCAATGTTCTCCTTGCAGGACAAGAAGAAGTGCAGCGTTGTCTAGGAGGTCACCTCTCTTATACTTCTCTTCTCCTTGGATCGGCAACTCGGTTTCCCTCTCCTCAACTCGGCTCATCGACTTCTCGCATCTCTTGGCTTCCATCGTATCAGCTTCTCGACATCTGCATTCCCCCACTCGCTTCCATGCTAGAATACTCAACCCCACATTCAGTTCACAATCAGTTCCCTTGCTGCCCTCGTTCCTTACCCACCCCTCCCTTGACTTACTCTCTCTGCTCTCTTCTCTGACTTTCAGTTCTCTATTTACCAATGATCACTCACATTTTACAGTACTCCACACCAGTATCTTCATCCACCACTAATTTGAAGTCCCATATTCCCCTACTTTTCCAATTATCCTCGCCTCTCCCTTTAGAGTTCTTCAGGAGTCGGTTATCCAACCAGAGTATTCCTTTCTACCCCTATCGACAGCCCAACAGAGCCACTCTACTGCGCTTCTATGCAACACATGCACACTCTAATCTCATCCCACTATAGATTCTGTACTTGATTATTGCATTCACTACTTTCATTTTCTATAGCACCATACACCCAGAATATTCCAGTAATATTTGTGCATCGTCCAAAAATTTCCTTTATGTCCAAATTCCGAATTACCTTAACCTAGTCACACTCAATGGTGTTTCCTTGTAGATTTTCGTATCATTCAATCCTATACCATGTTAGACAGACAAATTAGACAAATCCTGCCCATTTGGCATAATACACATCGTAATCACGCTTCTTCAATAATTCACATTGTGAACTTCGCATTGACATAATTATCTCAGTCTCGCATTATCTTGTCATTACATTTACGTTAAAAAGAAACCATCGAGTCGCGCGATCACCCGAAAAAAATTTCGGTCGCGCGATCACCCGAAAAACAGTCCATGCTATTGCACCTTGTGTGATAATATGGTTAAAGAGGCATCGATAGTTTGCTACGAATCCATCAGTAGCATCGGTATCCCCGACCACTCTGGTATCGTATCACAGGCGGCAATCTGATATACAAACATTCCGTACATTCAATACACCATGACTCTCCTTCCTTCATCTCTCCCCCCCCCCTCCCTTAATCAACGTCAGTATATCATTTTCAAGACTCCTGTCTTCGAGGCAGGCTACCTATCATTTCGGTCGTGTCCACTTGTAACCTGCCATCATGATAACTCTCATACCAGTCGGTCTCTTCCTATTTAGCACATGGATATACCCACAATCCATGCAATATCATCTCCTCCTCATCCTCCAACGCCTCCTCATTAACCCTCCCCCCTCTCTTAATCATCGCCATAACATCATGTCCAAGTCTCCGAGGCAACACCATGTTTGTCAGTGCGAGCTCAGTGTATATCAGGCATCGTATCCTAGCTATCCTATCCACTTTTCGTAGAGCGTGCGGGTTTTCTGCGAGGTATCAATCTCCGATTAGATTTTTTTTGATAGTCCAAGTATCTTTGATGTGTGTGTCTTGCCAGTCAATGAAGTCAGTATAGAGCACACTCATATTCGTGCTGCGGTATTGTCCACATGTCGTTGCCCAGTTGTCATATCCCCGAAATATCAAATTTCTATACAATAATCCACTTCATTTTCCTATTTATGGAGAGCTGTTCACTATCCTTTCTCTAACGCTGTCCTTCCAATAGATCTCGCACGGTTTCAAACTAGGGCGATGCTCTTCATATAATGCGATCCATCACTGCGAATACGACAATACTGGTACGAGTAGTCGGCACTAGGTCGGATGAGAGCCAAAAAATTACCCTTCTCCAGCATGTTCACAGTAGGTTCCCAAAGTGTCAAAAATGCTTTTGTGAAAGTTCATCTCTTCACCTCTCCACCCTTCTGCATCAATCCCCTCCTCCTCCTCACCCCTCATCCTCCCCTCCTCCCTCTCCCTCAAATGCCATCATCACATCATATCCGCGCCTCCTTCAATCTCCCAGGGAACACCATGTTTGTCAGTGCGAGCTGAGGCTATATCACGCATTACACCTTAGCCATCCTTTCGAATTTGAGGGCTTTCTATGATTTATCAATCGTACAATCACCCTATCGACTTTTCTTGTTGCGTGAACGATTTCTGTGATTTATCAATCTTGCAACGATTCTATCGACTTGTCGTAGAGCGTGCGGGCTGTCTGTGAAATATTATTTCAGATATGGAATACACCTCCGAGCAAGTCAGGAAGCTGACTCCCCAGGTGGAGCAGCTGAGGAGGGAGGGGCAGGTGCAGCCGATTAAAGTGAGCGAGGCATCGGCCGAGTAAGTACTTTACCATTTTGTATCACTTTTTTTCGAAACAACCTCTCATCTACTACCATTTCTGAACCACTTCTTTCATATTAGATCCATAATTGCCCACGCCGGCGGCGACACCCATGGTTTCATGGAGACATTCATGGTTTCGCACTGTTCGCCTCAAATCGAGGGGAGCAGTGCGAAACCATGCATAATATGGTCATGGTCTGAAAACACCTCGCCGCCAGTGTAGGGCAACTATGATCACATCTTTTGTCGAAACAGCCCTGATCTACCATTTCTGAATCACTTGAGGTCTTGCATATTTGAGCTTTCGTCACTCGATCAGTGCACAATGTGTATTGAATTAGGAGATTGTGGATAAATAGCATATTGAATCGTTCCGAATTATGATGTTGAACAACATAGTGGCAGACTAGCGTCTGGGCGTGTAATATGCGCCAAGGGAGCATGCACCTCTGAGCCAGATAAGTGTAACCAATTTGCAGTCTGGTGAAGTACACGAAGGACAACACTCCCCAGGACGGTCTCCTGCATGGACCACCCCAGGAGAACCCCTGGCATGTGAGTAGTGGAACTTTCTTGTAAGCTGGCACTGACCTTGAATTTGTAGCCCACGGCTCTAGAGACGGGAGCACCTATACCATTCCAAATTTATGATTATTTATGATCCTGACAGGATAACAGATCAATACAACTAGATGGAGGGATAGATAGATAGAGAGAGAGAGAGAGAGAGAGAGAGAGAGAGAATTGAAAGGTAAATACTTGAAGCTCCCAACTACCGCAAAAACAGCTATTTAAAAATTTTATCATTGCAGGAAAAGAAGAGGTGCACCATCCTCTAGAAGGTCGCTCTTCTCTGCTCTTCTCTTCTCCTCAGCTCGGCTCCTCGGCTTCCCTCGACTACTATACTCGGCTCATCGGCTCCTGGCACCCGACTCGACTTCTCTGCACCTTCCCTCCACTACCCACTCCCATTTTACAGTACCCCTTGAACTTTCTGATAATGGTGTAACCACTCGACACGGCTCCGTGTAATCCCATCCTTCGTCTCCATTCAATCCTGATGATACCAACTCTTTTCTTGATATGCTATCCCAAACATCCACATTACTCTCATGTGTCTGATTTTATCTCTGCACCTACTATCATATTGAAGTTGTATATTTCCCAATCCTTGCCCCACATGCTGTACCGTATTCTCCTCCGAAGGAGCCTCTTCGACTCCCTTCAGTTCCTGCCATCTTTCGCCTCCCCTTTATTCGGCGTCTCGCCCTCTTCCTTCTCCACCCACTCCCTCCCATGCAACTGTAGTCCTCGGATTGGCCCTCGGCTCCCCTCCTTTCCTATTTGAACTCTGCTCCCCATCTTGTCCCGCTCTCCATGCTTTCTCTTATTCTCCTCAAACAACATTGCACCTCCTAACCAGAAAACACAGCCAATTGTGATGATGCACAATTCCCATACTGCGCCACTTCAAGCCACCCACCCGCCACAAGCGCATTCCCGTACTTCAATACCATTTTTGATTGTACAGAGAGTATCTGAGCAGCTGGTTGTGTCCGAAAGTATAGACAAAATAACGAATCAAACTATCCAACTGTAAATTCCCCACTGTAGATGCAGCACATGTATGACTTATAGTTTCCATAGCAAGTCCATACCTCGCACAATTCAGGAGAGAAACTTATGAGTTTCAGACTCAAATCCGGGAGGGGGATATGTTTCAGAAATGTATCAAGTTTCTGAGCATGCTCTTGGGTGGAGGCGGGGATTGTGGACGGCACCTCGCACAATTCAGGAGAGAAACTTATGAGTTTCAGACTCAAATCCGGGAGGGGGATATGTTTCAGAAATGTATTAAGTTTCAGAGCATGCTCTTGGGTGGAGGCGGGGATTGTGGACGGCACCTCGCACAATTCAGGAGAGAAACTTATGAGTTTCAGACTCAAATCCGGGAGGGGGATATGTTTCAGAAATGTATTAAGTTTCAGAGCATGCTCTTGGGTGGAGGCGGGGATTGTGGACGGCACCTCGCACAATTCAGGAGAGAAACTTATGAGTTTCAGACTCAAATCCGGGAGGGGGATATGTTTCAGAAATGTATCAAGTTTCTGAGCATGCTCTTGGGTGGAGGCGGGGATTGTGGACGATTGTGGATACATCAAGTTCCCTGTACTGTTGACACTTAGTCCTTGAGTGATCTCGAGGTTGTTTTATGAAAAGTTTTAGTAAGTACCACACACAATTCAGTTTCTTTGAATATATCTCGCAACCAATCAATGTAATCAATATTATCATAATTCAGATAAATAGCCCATTTGGCAGTAGTAACATTATGCTATCACGATTTCTTAATACAGATTGGACATTCGATGGGAATCACTCACGATCTACATGATGCAATTTAAAAACAAACTGACTTTTCATAGATTCATGACCTCAGTTATCTAAAAAAAACTGCGTCAGCATGACAGAACCACAACACTAGCCTCCTCATTTGGCATACATGTTTGATAGAGTGGTTTTTCAGTGACACTGTGTTCGCTTGTTTAGCAATATGGCCTCTACTTTTTACATGGCATTGTTCAGTAAGAACTATAAGTCAGGCCCCTATCCACAATATCGAATTCCCCATTTAACACAACTCATTAAATACTCGATACGGTGTACATAGTGGTGTCTGTGTTTTGTTTTTAAAAAAAGTGCTGATCCGCATTTAACTAAAAACAATTGATATCCTTAAAAACAATGGCTGATCGTACCTTCAAACTTGAGGCTAGAACGAGCAATTGATACACTTTCGTGGAGTGCAATCTACTATCCTTTCGAATAGCGATCTGATCATGCCTTTGCCTGATTTGATAAATCGCTAAATTGATTGATTGTCTGAAATGAAAAAAATTATAAAAATAATGTTATCGACAAGTGTGACGGAAGGATTCGGCCACACTGTTCGATATCATAGCGTGAAATATAACTATTTGCAAAAGAAGGCGATGAGAGGGAACATAGGAGCGGTAACATTAGGTGGTGAAGCAGGAGGAAGTGAGGATTGATGAAGCCGTCCTGAAACGGAGGTGATAACGAAAATATAACATTATTTAGTATGTTTTCATTCGTTTCAGAATTTCTGCTGAGGGTCAGCTACTTCACTTATTACATTTTTATCCCTACCATGTCCATCGTCCCACATCCAAAACTTAGTTAGATGAAATCTGAGTAGCTACCAGCTACAACGCTAGGGTGACCGAGATGAATCAGCTGGAGAGATACAGATGAAGCGCGGTTATTTGACATCCATTAGTTATTTGTCATCCATGCGCGACTCCTTTTGATACGGTCAAGAGCTGATCGCACCTGGGACTTACATTCTAAAATATATTCGAGGACTCATCAATGAAATTGGCTGGCTACTAGAAAAAAGAAGCCACTGGTCGCGTATGCGTAACATCAATTTTTTTTTAAAAGTGCGAGTAATATGCGCCGGATGGTTACCGAAAAAACCAGCCACGTGAAAACGTTCTCAGATTTGTATCGGAATACCGTTGTATTTGTATCAGCATACCGTTGTACATATTTAATGTATCTATACACAATATTATATTTCCACTGACTCTTCGAAAAGTCCTTCTACCTCTACCTGCCAAATGTACACAATTTATCTGGATTGACAGTTAGTTGAACAACACTTTCAGGAGACTAACCGATTATCCATTGAGAATTTGAAAATGAATCGATAGTCTCCCTAGGAAGAGTAGTACAGAGGGAGGAATATGTGGACAATACGGGAGCTAAAGTTCGATGCAAGATAAGTCGAGATCACAATCGGGCGATAGAATGGTTAATATGCACTCGGAAAAGTTCGGAGGTTATTGCTATAGACAACTGGGGACCATGATGGTGGGCTGGAATGATAATGTTGGAAGTCCACCGAAGTCTGAAACTGCGGAGAATTGGTAAAATAATTACGGTGAGGGAAAATTTTGTTGTGAATTTTGGAAAGTGTATAGATAAAATCGGCGTTACAGGGAGGGAGGATACGAAAGCAAATATGGAATATGCACAAAATCATTGCTATAGTTTATTAGCATTAGCGAGATTCGCGGAGGCCGAGAATAACACATTGCAGAAAATCAGGTATTGGGCACAGTAGCATGGTTGGGTGGGGGGGGATCAGGGGACATGGTTGTTTTCTACATTGTTAGTAGAGCAAGGAATCTGCAGCGAAGCCGAATCGAGGGAAGCCGAAAAGTCGAGTCGAAGAGTCGAGGGAAGCCGATGAGAAGAGAGGCGAGAAGTGCAGTCTCCTAGAGGACACTGCACTTCTTTTTCTCCTGTAATGATCACTTTTTGAATCGCATTTTTGTATAATCTCTCCTTCGACCTCAGCGCACTACACCACCCAGCGTAGTCGTTACACTCGCTTGACGTGGATGCACCTTTACCTATTTGCCATTCTTCGTAATTTATCTACTAGAGTTCGAGCAACGATATAATGGTCTCTTAATTTTCCATGCTCTGTATACCAGTCGTGCGTCACAGCGTGTCAGAGAGTCGAACCTCCTTTGCTCTCCGCGGCGTATCATTTCTCGAAATTGCCCGCCGTTGCGCGGTGTTGTGAAAATAAGCATCCGAAACTTATCACGATAATTCAAGTAATAAAATAAAATAATCTAAAAATACAGGATTGGTAATGGACCTTACAACTAACTACCATTAATTTTTGGAGTGGTTTCATTTAGCTACGGCTTCTGTATGTTCGATTTAGATTGTTGCTATTATTTCGGCATTCCAAAGCTATCTCCTCCTAGCACAATAATGACAGACCCCACATATAGGTACTTTTCTGAATCCGCAAAAGAAGCTCTACAAAATGACTAACTTCGAATTTTTATTATCGTTTTGGTTTTTGAATAATATTTGAAATAGTGCTTCAATTTATCGTTTTCTTAATTTTCTCAAATATTAAGGGATTATTTAAAAATCCGAGTTAACGATTTTGTAGAGCATCTCCTGCCGATTCTGAAAATGTCCTGGATGTGATGTTTTCCATATTCGGGCTCGGAGGAGATAGCTTTTGAGTGTGATGTTTGAGTTTCTCATCCATTGTTCTCCGTAGAAAACTGGATGGGTTTCAGGTGACAGCGAAAAAGACTTGTTGGTTATTTCGGCAACTGTGGAAAAATAATATGTTTCATTTCATTTTGGTAAGGATGGGAAGACTATGACTATCGATACCCTCCGCCACGAAAATTAGCTTTTCTTCCCCCTCTGACACGCTGTGTGCGTCGAGAGATTACATAGCTACTGCTGAATACAGCTCCGTGCTCGAGCTGTATTCAGCAGTAGCAGAACTAGGTTGACCTTTATCCCTCAACATCTCACCTCAAAAGGGTTGTCCTGAATCGGCCCATTGTTGGGCACGAGCGGATCCTGGGGAAGATTGGTGGCCATGAAGGCGATCAAGCTGCAGTGATTGTCGTTAGTATTGCTCTGGATCAGGCACCCAAAGAAATGAAAATGAGCTAATTGAGCTAACGTTTTTCGATAAGTATGACGTCTGACGCAATATAGCTCCTTGAGATATTCAAAAGAGGAATTCGGCCCCAGGTGTATTGCAAAATAGTGACTCTCCAAGCGATTCAAAATAGTTACTCGGGCCCCACGTCATATTTGTGCACAAAAAAGTGACTTCGTCCCGAAGTGATACAAAATAATGACTTGCCCCATGTTATTCAAAATAATGCCTAGACTCTTGTATGACACAAAATAATGCATTCGCCTCTATGATTCAAAAGATGTACAAGCTTATTTCGACGATGCCGCTCTGACCTTCATCGGGTTGATACCACGAAATACATAACATTGCACGAATTTTGCACCGCGTATCGAAAAATTGTCTAGGAGCCATCTGGTGCAAAAGCGTGACTCTGCCCAATAGTGCAAACAAATGCCTCGGTACCCAAGTGATACAAAATACTTACTCGGGCCCCACGTGATACAAACGAATTACTCGGCCCCAAGATATACAAACTAGTGACTCTCCTAGTGATTCAAAAGAGTGACTCCGCCCCCCATTTTATTCAAAAGAATGACTAGACTCCCATTTGATTCAAAATAATGCCTCGGACCCAAACGATTCAAACATGTTCATTATAATTTCTTACTTCGACGACGCTGATAAAACTGATACATAAGCCCATCTGATATAGCAGAATTTCTCGGCCCCAAGTGACCAAGTGATACGAAATAGTAGTTACTTCCCCCAACGATACAAGAAGTGACTAAGCCCTCATAAGATTCAAATGAGATACAATCTTACTTCGACGACGCCGCGCTGACCTTCATGGGTTGCACCTGCGCCTCTCTGCGCAGTTGCTCCACTTGCGGCTTCAGCTTCTCCATCTGGGCGTTGGTGTACTCCATGCCTGAACGAGGATTGGTAAAGAAAGCGCACACGCAGTGAGAAAAAATCGATAAGAAGGTACACGTGGTATGAGACAGAGTCCGACTCTTCGTGGGAAGCTATACTTGCGGGGGCGTAAGATGATCACGACGATCGGGGGGCGAACTGTTTTTTGGGAAAGGTATATCTAACGAAAGCTATAGAGAACGATCGAACGGGGATGCGGTATACTAGGTCGCATGAGATGCCAGTAATTTCGCAGAATTATTTTTTTCGGTGTGCGAACTAGGGTTGGCACAATGAATCTTTCCCGACCGATTTTTCCTGTGAGACTTAGAGATAAATGAATCTTTGCGAGAGAGCGAGAGCAGAATTAAGATTCACTTGAATCTTTCGGAGTTTCAATTGAATCTTTGCTCAATTCCTTTGTTCCATCCAATCTCAAAATTTAATCAAATCACCTTTTGCGACATGGCCAGGTATCGAAGATGTGAGAAATAATTGAGAAGGAGCGGGGAAGTCTAGTTCTAACTTCGTAATCGCGCATCATCATTATAATACTCTCTTGGAAGTCTGAGTTGAGAGAGCGTAAGAAATGAGAGAAAGTTGTATCAACTCTACTGAACAAGAAGATGGACGAATTGATGGAACACATGAGAGTATAGAGAATAAAGAGAGGCTATAGGAGACGGATCGATTCCTTTCTATCGAAGCGATACTACGGTATGAAAGAGATGAGCATTTAGAGTTGAATGGTAATGAAGACACTAATGGAGAATAACATTTCATAGCCAAAACAACTTAAGCCATTATTGTCATCACCATTACCAGTGATGGCAAATCTGCGAGTGCTCTCCTCGTTTCACACACTCTCTCTCGCTCTGTCTGATTAGTGAGAGAGCGTGAGAAGTAATGGATAATGTGGGAAGCCTAGTTCTAACTTCGTCATTGCGCATCATCATTCTAACCACTCGACATGGGAATGATGCTTACCGAGGTGGCAACACTAATCAATATTCAACCGTATCAGTGGCGTCATAAATAGCAAAAACAAAACGTTGCTACCGTTGCCTCGCTTTAGTTTGCGAAACTCTACCAAGGTCTCTTTATTTTATGTGCTCACTTGACCGGTCGCGGGCGAGAGCATCGTAACGCGCACTCTACTATGTACTTTCCTGACGATGATAAGGGCAGATGCAGCGAGCTGAATATCATGTTCTAATGTACGCCGAGGCGTAAAGTTAAAAAGCGCAAACAATGCTCAAAATATGATATGATGGCAAGGAGAATCGATATAGTCTGGGAAAGAGAGCAACTCGGGGGAGGGGGGGCGGGTGCGTGGCAGCCTAGCAGCTGCATTTCAGCAAAATGCATCTCGGCAACGCTCAAACCTCGGTCTTTATCGATATCTGCAAGATTTTAGTAATTTTCTCAGGCAAGCGGCGATTGCAACTCGCTAGCCAGTCTCTGGGGAATTGCCTGCGCCGATATAAATATGCAGGTCCTGAAGAAGAACTTTTAATTTTCGGGATATCCTGTAACACCATGTATCCATTCACTATCACTGTATTTTGATTGTTACTAGGTGGTATATTAGGCGATTCTGATTGTGCAGCAGGATAGTATGACTAAGATTTCGAATTCGAAAGGCGCGAGGGATACAGCAGGACACTAAGAGTACATGGTGCACTTAGAGAGACGCGTGACGGAAATTTGGAGAAAATTGAGAGGCTTGTGATAGTGTAGAGGCTAGAGTTCGAAGAATGCCCTTCATTATTTACAGAAATCAATTGGCCGAGTTGCGATGGAGGGGTGTATAGAATCAAATAACGATGAAATAGTTTCTCAAATCTGCTTTAGACCGAGCGGTCGAGGGGCGAATGGGTAGCGAATGGAAGACGAACGGAGGAAGATGCGATGTCAAGCTAGTATTGATGGTACGAAATACAAATATCTAAGGCAGAATGGTTGATAAAACTATTTTTTCATCTCCCCAACTTTTTCGTTACTTTAAACATATATCTGTTTGAATTATATGAAACGATATATTTACTGTAAGATTAAAACAAAACAGAAGATGGAAGAATGAAAGGGAAGCGAATGGGAGGAGAATGGTGGAAGATGTGATGTCGAACAGTTCCCTCGAGGGGGCATGACGTGTAAACACTGGGAGAGAATGGATGGATGGAGGAACGCGCGCTTGTACACTGATAGTGAGATGTTGTCATGGGCAATGAGTCTGGGGAGATGGGGGGAGATGGAGGGAGGTGTTCTGCTATGATGATATAGGGGCTAGAGAGAGTAGGAGAGGGGGGATGGGGAGGGGAGGAGGGAGGGGGGGAGGGAGAATGGAGGAGGGAGAGGGGAGGGAATGATGTGCAGGTGAAATGGAGGTGCGTGATAATGAGAAACGGGAAGAGCACAGGGGAACGCGAACAGAGGGGAGGAGAAGAGCAGATATGAGAGGGAGAGGAGGAAGATAGAAGAGGAGAAGGGGAGAGGAATGAATGAGCAATTGAGGTACGGTACTTGAAGTGATGACGTGAAAATATAGCAATGTCGAGTCCGTAATTTAGCACAACTCTTTCACCAACACGCAGGAATAGCCTTCCAAACCCGGTAGTCACCATGTCATTTCCTCCTTTCCGTCGCCTAAATCACACTTGAATCCTTCCACTAAACTAATATACGAGTGTAACACTATGCTTCCGCGAATCCAACTGCAAAATCTCGCCCGAGCCTGAATTAGCACCTGTCCTTCTTATTACGATACTCCCTTCCAAGAAAAAAGTGCAGTTAAATCCAGAATTGGACAATTAACAATAATAAATGAACATTTTGAGAAGATAATGAGGGGAAGGGGGAATTAACAGCAGGTCGGTTCAACATTAGGAAATATTGAATGAAAATTACAAATCAATAAAGATTTTTTTAAAGATTTGTGTGTTTGCATGAAGTTGCCCTGAAGTGAAAGAGATCGCGTGAATTCTTAGAGTTCGTTATTCGGTTTTAATTTCCCTTGATTCTCTCTGCTATAGACCGACCAGGAGACACACAGTAAACCGAATTACGAATTCTAGTGCATTACCGTTAGTCACTATTAGAGTTCGAGAAACGATGCCACGGTCTCTTCATTTTGCACACTCTCTCACCACTACACCGGTCCTGAGAGTGGGTAAAATGAAGAGACGAAGGCCCGAATTACGAACTCTAGTCACCATCGAACGAGCATGTTAAGGATGAGCGGGCTTTCTCTGAAAATGTTCCCAAAATCTGCATTCTTTCCAACACCCGCTCACGCCATCTTGAAGAGATCACAAGACATTCGCCAAACCCTACTATCAGCCGAGCAGGGCCTAATTGCTCACAAAACAAGCTACCTCTCAATTATGGAAACTTGAAATACACCAGGGAAACATGCGAGGGGATCATTACTGGAACGTGAATGCATCAAAACAAGAGCATATTTTCGCATACTGTAGTTACTCAACCGCATTAATTGGTTGATCATCTCTCGTCATGAACCTTATCTCTTCTCCCCACCTTAAAAAGAGTATCGATTTATCTTTACATTTTTCCTTGCCGAATGACTCATATAGTCGTCCCTTGTCATCAATAATTTCCACGGTATCATCATGATTCTTAGACAAATATTTTTTTCTACTGCCAAATGGGCTATTTATCATGAGTATGTACAATTCGAGCTGAACTCTGATGGTGAAAGTGCACGTCTAAATATGGACGATGCACCAGTGATGAGAGGACTAGAATGGATGAGATCGGATAAATGTACAACTGAGTAAGTTAGATGAATATCAGACAAATCGAGAGAGAAACGGAGATTAGGATACGAAGATTAATGGGAGATGAGTTACGAGATGGGAAATATCGATTTAAATCAGTTTTAAAAACTACTGCGACTAGAGATGTTGAGGAGCTAGTAGGAAATTGTTTGGTTTCGGCTACGATCGTGGTGGTACAATTCGAGCTAAACTGTGGGGGCGAAAATATACGTCCAATATGGACACTGAGCCCGGAACGGGAGGACTAGAGTGAGATCGGACGAATGGACAACTGAGTAGGTTAGATGATTGTCAGTGGATGCGAGAATCGGAAACGTGGAATCTGAGTAAGTACATTGTATGGAATGAAAAGAACGGTTCGGAGACTATATGGGGGAATGAGTTACGAGATTGGGAATATCGAGTGGAACTAGCTCAGAAACCAACCGCGACCATCGGTCTTAGGAAGCAAGTCGGGGTTGATTGGTTTCAGCTAAAAACGAGATTCAAGTGTTACGATTGGAGATGAGAACTGGGGATGGATGGGTGAAGTGGAAGTCCAAATATGGATAATGCGCCGCTAGGGATTCGAGGACTATTACGAGCGTATCAGAAATATGGATATATGAGTAAATACGTTGCATGGAATGGAAAGATCGGGACGGAGACTAGAGGGGAAAGAAGTCATGTAAACGGCACAATGAGAATATCGATCGATACTGGTCGACATCGATGTTTTGGGGGTTGGTTGGGTTTGATTGTTTTAATCATAGATCAAGAATCGCATGATGTTGTTTAGGGGAAATGTGCATAAGAATGTGTGAGGGGATGTTTCGAAAATGGGATGCGTACCTTACTGCAGAATTGGGTTGGTAGGTACTATCAATGGTTAGATGGTGACAGTTGAGAGGAAATATGCCAGGTATAGGAGGGGTGTTGGGTGATTAAGGAAGGATCGAGTCAAACGAGTGGTGAGAGATTGAAGATGAGTGTGGGAAGAAGAGTGATCGATGACTCATCAAGAGTTTGATTGAACTGAAGCTGTGGGATACGATAAGTGGGGAATGCAGACAACAATAGAGAAGGAATAGCTTATAGTAGAGTACGGTAGGATATTGCTGGGGAGTACGGTAGAATACCACGGTACAGTAGGTGGATACGGTAGGGCGACCGTCGAGGATTGCGAGAAGTTGTAGCAGCATACTCACATCACAGCATACTCACATCATCGTGCACTTCTTGCCGGACTCCTGACGTGAATCAAGTTTGTTTTCGGAACTCTGTATTGTTGTTTTTCGTTGTTTTGATGTTGTTGTTGTTATTGATCAAGTCATTTCACATGACCAAGTCTCACATCATTGGATCTGTATGGGTTGTGAGGGGTATGGTTGCCGGGCACGAGCGGGTCCTCCTTCTCATTCGCCGCCACGAAGGCGAGCAGACTGCAATATTGTCAATGTTTCATGGCCCCCATGTAATGACAATGTGTGAACCCACGATTTCTATCTTCGTTCACTGGAGGGAGGAGGGATTAGCAGAACTCATTAATTACTCACTCATTGCTCGCTTCAGAGACACTGATGGGCTTGACCTGCGCCTCTTTGCGAAGCTGCTCCACCTTAGAGTTCGATATTTATCCAATATACTTAGCACTTCAATCGAAACTCGGCACCGATTTAATTGCAACATATGAAATGCCCCCCCATCCCCAACTCAAGTGCACCTCTTTTTCCTTCGCGACAAGCTTCGGATCCTTCATGCTGTTGGCGAAGTTCGCAGCGTGCTCCCGCGCCTGCTTCGCGCGATTGCGTTGCTCCTGAGTCGGCGGCTTCTGATCGCGATTCGCAGGCTTCTGGTCCATCGTGTGACTGTACAGCTTGCTTGGTGTGTCCCTGAGCGAGGATTGATAAATCGCAGACAGCGCACACGCAACGCAAAAAAAGGCTAAGAGCAAGAACGGGCGAAAATCTTCCGATCAGTGTGCACTAACACAAGTTCCTGCTTATCGCGATTTATCGGCGCGTTGCCCCCATGAGCAAGCTTCTGGTCCATGTCGCGATTGATAGGTGCACTTGGTCCCTGCTCCGGCTTCTTGCCCAGCATGCTGTTACTGAACATTGGGGTGATTCCCTGAGTCGGATTGTTGTCCAGGTTGCGATTGAGCGGCGTGTTGCGTTCGTGGTCCGGCTTCTGGTCTTTGTTGCGGTCGAGCGGATGCGGTGGGTTTTGTTCCTGTGGAGCCGGCTGCTTTTCCATAGTGTCACGGATCATGTGATTTGTACCTAAGCGAGGTGTGCTAAATCGCAGAAAGCGCGCACGCAATGCAAAAAATACGCCAGGGGTAGGCTAGTAGTTCGTGTAGAGCGAAACATGGTGGAGGAGCGAAAGAAACAGCGGACCGGAAATACAGTAGGCAAGGGGAGGTGAGAAGTCGCAAGTGGTGTTTTGCCTAGCGAAAAAAAGATTTTTGCCTTCCGGTCCAACGGAAGGCTACAATTACTGGCAGTCGAGGAAGGGAGGGTTGAAGCGATCGCTTGGCTCCTCCCATCTTCTCTCCCTCCTCCTACTCATCATCATCATCATCATCCCCCCTCTCTGGCCTTTCACTCGCAACAGTATGAGAGCTCTCCAAACGAGGCGCTAGTCAGCGATGCTGGATAGTGGGGAGAACGAGGAGGGTCAGAGATAAAGAGGGGGAGGGATAATGGAAAACTGCGAGAGCTTCACTCGAGATCAGGGATGGCTTACTTCGCAGGCGAGAGAGCACGCAGAATGAAGAGAGCGCCGAGTCATCCATCCTCGAAATCAGGCGCCTCCCCCTCTGAGTATACCTGAGGGCACTTGTGGACAGGAGGTGCAATTTAGAGATCCGCTAATTTCCGGAGGCAAGGAGAAGCTACTCCGGTCCGACTATAGTCGAAGGATGAGAGGAGCCGTCAAAAAGTAAAGGGGAAAAGAATCAATGCTCGTTCGATCATTATACAGCTTCTGATCGTGATGTACTGAGCTACTCAAAGTTGAGCTATGTCTGGGCTCATAGTGGGGAGAGTTGTAAAACCGTTCATTTCTGAGGCTTCAGTAATTCTACAACAACCCAGACGTCCACAGAGGCGCTTAGCAGATGTGAGACACGTAGAAGTTCTTAAAATTTGATTCTCTTTCGATCCCACTAGGCGTCGTTCAAAAACTCCAACCTACCTTCGCGGCCATTCCTTGTAAGCGCTCATTTTGAGAGTTCTCCTCCTGTTGCGAGATAGTAGAAGGGGGAGGGAATTCTCTTCAACCGATGACCATACAGGTGGCACTTGGGAAGGGCGCAATTTTGATCTGCCGGGATAATCCCCTAATTGCTGGAGGGGAAGGAGCTACGCATGCCTATTATAGTCGTTCGTAAAGGCGCCTCGAATTGTCAGAGGTGGATGGATGCGCTTTGGGGAATTGAAGCACCAGCCTTCTGATCATGATTTAGCTGCTCCACGAATCCTTTACACCCCCCCCCCCTTAGAGCTTTCATAACCTCTGCATTTCCAGGCAGGTGTGCCTGGGAGCACTTTTGGAGAGGGTTCAAGTTAGTGATTCGCTCCTAATTGCTGTCTACTTTAGTCGAACGATGACTGGAGCTGTCACTGGGAGGCTGAGGAGGGGTAACAATCAATGGCCGTTCGATCATTACATGGATGCGGATAATGATGCGCTGTGCTACACACTCTTGAACCTTCTTTACGTCTCTCGTTCCATGCTATTGGGCCAGCGGCCTTTCATCTCTTTGCACTGACTCTCATATCTCTCCGACAATACACACATATTGCGTTGCGTCCCTTGCCGGACTTGCACACCGTCTGAATATTTGGCTGACGCTTCAGCCCATGACCATACAGATGTGCCTGCGGGCGCCTTTGAGGGGCGCAATTTTGACCTGCCGAGATAATCCCCTAATTGCAACTCAGGTAAAAAGACGAATTAGAGCCTGCCTTCTATAGCCGGCAAACTGGGGTATCATCACAGGTGGAATACCGGCAAATTGACTCTAATTACCATTTCCTAAATTTCTCCAACGATAAAAGATTCTGAAATGTTCATGTTTATCATAGCTATGAAATGAGTTATCGTAAATTGGTCAATTGTCAGCGGTGGACATCAGGGGAAATTGCTAACTGAACGAGGCGAGAGAGCGACCCTCTCGTTTCTCTATCAGCGAGTTCAACATCACAGTGCGAATTTGTCGTTTATCCTGTCCTAAGGTTGTCAGTGACAAATGTGAGGGGAACTAGGCCAGATAAGAATATATGAGCACCATGGCGTCATGTCGCATTTGATATACGAAAGGCGGCATTACATAATACTTCTCATCTGAATATGTGTGCGGCTCGCGGCCGAACGTGATAGGTGCGAACGTGATTGGGGATTTCTGACTCCTTGCTGTTTGTGTGTGTGTTATCTGCGGATCTGGAGGGAGTCGAAATTTCGAACGTCGGATTCACAGTCTTGGCACGCAATCGCAAGTGATACAGAAGTCGTTAGTCTACATGCTCCATTGGCATTGAAATAGGTTGATTGATAATGCAAAATTGCAATTCTGCTGCGCGATACTGGTGAGGAAGAGGATATGAAGACCGTATTAAATTAATCCGCAATCGAATAGTCGATTATGGTTTGAGTTCAAGGACCACAAATGACAAAACGGAAAGGCAAAACATCAGAGATCAAACAACTATCCGGCCAACATCCTTTAGGCGTCTGAGTAATCAAGTGCTAATTAGCACTAACGATAACTGAGTGGCGTGAGCGTGTTTGGCAGTGCGAAAGGGAACGAAAGGAATTGCCCAGAGCTCAGTACAAAGTTTGGGATGACGGTTATGAAATTTTTTGAGTTTTGAATCTCTCCTGAAAAGTATTCAGAAAACACTATCTGAGAGAGCTCGAGTGCAATAAAAAAGTGATCAATTAGTAATGTGAGATACGCAACAAAAGTAAGCTAAACAATCGTGTGATTGGAGAAAAAGCGGTAATTGTAGATCAAATGACTCGGTAAAGGCCAACTAGTGAGAAAAGTAGAGAGCGCGATAATTGAGGAGTGCGAGAATTCCCGAGTTTGGCTGTTTCTCACAGCTGGGAAGTTTATATTTAGAGCGACATCGCACATGCACTATTTGATGGATTTGAAGGCATTTCAAGTGAGTTAAAAATACTTAATCAAAGTAATTGCAGGTGCGAAACGTACAAATCGTCGGACTGAGGAGAAAAAGGACATACAGACCGTGTCCAAGTCGTAACCTTTCGGTTAATCAACAGTACAGTGCGAGGCATGATGAGCGCTTGGTATATACGATATAGACAGCCTTAAATAACCAAACGTAAAAGATCAAACAACTGCATCCCGTCAAGACTCTTCAGTGCGCTAATGAGTGACTAAGGGGTGTGGGCTAGCGTGGAATGGAGAAAGTACGAAAGGGAGGGAATACTTTCAATTTTTACTTAGACGGAAGACTTTTCTACACCTATCCTGACATCAAGCACAGTTGTATTGTAGGAAAACTTCGTTGAGAGGGAAGAGGATAGGAAACTCCTGGGAAGGAATGATTCTCTTCCTTCTTCGTGCTCCCGTCTGAAGATGTTCTGGGCGATTTAACAACAAATATTGAGGAGCCATCGGTCTGATCGTCCTTGGAATATTCCGAATAATTCCCCAGAAGATCCTCCCAACTCTGGTGTGAGTGTTCAACTTGGAATCAAGTAACTCTTAGTAAATTAATATTCTCCTCGAATTGAATGTCGCTTTAGAAGCAAAAAAGAGAGTGGTCATCGTGATTGCAGTATCTTTATTAGGTTTAATTCGTGACCGTAAGTCGGTAGATGTGAGGGAAGAAAGGAGTCATAAACGTGCTGCCGTCGGGTCTCTCAATTTGCTAACTTAAAAACAATGCTATAAAATGGATGAAGCAAAAATTTTCATTTCGCGAAAAGATGTCTTGAAATATTTGCATTTTTAGAATTTGCCACCTTCTGAAAAAACTAGTTGGAACAGCTGAAAACGGAATTTCGAGTAATGTGTCTCATTTGGGATACAATAGATATATGTCCATAACAAACTGTCACTGTCTTCTTGAAAATTTTAGGATCGGCATAGTAGTCTCCTGAGTCTTCTAGTGTCACCTAAAATTCAATGTCAACAGTTCCTTAATATTTAAATCATTATTTTACCTTTTCGATTATGAGTTTTGTTAAAACTTCTCCTCTGAATCGAGCTCCGGATGCGAGAATTTTTGAAGCCTTAATAATTTCATAATTTCTAAAAACACTTTTCGCCGAAGTAAACTAGAATTCCAAATTCTGGTCGTCGTCTCTTCATTTTACGTTCTCTAACGAGCGATCGAGATAGTATGTGGAATGATGAGACATTTGTAGAACTAACCTTCCAATTCCATCCTGGGGTTACCCATTGTCCGCACGTCTTTGTGGATTTCGAATTGCTCGTCGATAACCTTCATTAAAATAATCAATTAAATAATGGAAACTTTGTAAATTCCAAACATAATTGCCTATCTAATTGATACAATACGTTTTTTTTCTGTCATTTCTGAGAAAAACGAAGGTCATCTTAACGCCATTCGGACGAATGATTAAAAATTGGTCAACACAGTTTTGAAGAAGGTTTGTCATGCACGCCATTGAGTAGCTGGTACCGATCCGAATTTCAAGTTTATTGCATTTAGGGAAATTCTCTCATACTTGATGTACTGCTTCTGTCCATGAACAAGTCGCTCCCAATCAGCAAGCCCGGCCTTTGTGTCTCCATAGTCTTCTTCGTTCACAATGGTGCGATCAAATGAGAGAGAAAAACATCGTTTTTCCTTGCCAACTTGTGGATGTATTAGGTTGGTGCGAACGTTTCTGACTATTATTTTTTTCGCAATTTCAGATGCTATATTTCGATTGCCTGAAATTTCTCTATAATTTTTGTGAACTCACTAATAGTGGACTAAAGTAATATAATTGTATCGGATCTAGTACTTCCTGAGCAGGAGAAAATAATTTTCTCAGCGGAACTTGTTTTTCAGTGTTTTTGCTTGAGCTCTACTTTTCAAATATTTGTGACCTCCTGAAATTCTCCGGTATAAAAATAATAGAGCAAGAGTTGCTTGTTCAGTTGGATGTGGAAAAAACGATCTTAATTGCGAGTGAGTAGAGAAGAAAAGCGGTAATTGTAAGAGATGATTTCGATGCTCCAATTCTCTAAATCGCGGTTATAAAATGTCTCGATCGCTCATATATGCATGACTTAAATTGTAAATGAAATTTTGGAAAAGGGTAGTTAGGTAGAATATAATGCACCACCATTGAGCTCTCTTGGTTGATCTATACGAATACAGTGCAAAGAAAAATAAATTAGGAAATATAGAATTACTATAATTTTGCGAGTTGACGCAAATTTTAAACATACATTCCGGTCTAATGAATTTGTATAGGATCCGGTAATATGCGCATGCATTAGGTTTTGTAATAATCGTTCAGCTTTGCCGCTATCACAATTCTCCATGAAGCTATGATCAATTGAAAAGTATGCGAAATTACGGACATTACAAACTTTGACTGGGAATTGTGCCTTCCTGGTTGATTCAATTAGAACGGCATAGTGTTGTTTTGAAAGTATTTCCATGCCCTCATAAACTGGGAAAAGGCATTAGTCTATTTGCAAAACGAGACGAATGGGCAAGGCCAAAATCTCCAAATATGAAAATAGCCAGAAACCGGTTTCACCAACCTAATACACTTCTCACATTCTTTATATACGTCGCCCTTTTCCTTGTTACTTTTGGCTCATAACTTTTATCATGCACTTTCTCATACACTAAGCGAACCACATAGCAAAACTTGGTATTTGCATGGGTAAAATAGTTCAAGGATCAATGGAAAAAAAACATAAAAGTCATAGGGTGAACCTGCAATGGGCTAGCTCAGAAGAGGGCCGGGATAACAGCGGAAAAGATTTATCACATTAAGTAATATGAAAAGATGATGAGATCTCGAGCATTCAAATATCCTAAACATCGGATTCAGTCCTCAGTATCCATCTTTCTCATTTGCATCGTCTCCCGGTTGATGCAACCTGAAATATGATTTTGTTATTTTTTTCCATATATTGGGGTGTTCCAAAAGTTCAAGGAATTTTGTTTCGCAGGAACGTAAACTCCGCCGTTTTCATTGTACATCCCTAATGTGAACACTACTGAATAGAGCAACCATTACACCACAATAATTATAAATAGTAAATAAAGGTGGCGAAGTATTTCCACTGTGATCACGAATTTTGTTAATCTACTTAGTCTAAGTAATTTTCTGGTTGTTGAATCACGACTGATTTTGGCCAGTTAGTGATCAGTGTACTACTGGTGCTCTTCACTTAGTGCTCTTCTCATGTAAACTAATTAAAGCAATGTATGTTTCAAAATCGTAATTTCCTCACCAATCAGTCCGAATCTTACGAGAAGAAGGATTATCTCGATGAGAAATACCACGGAGGCTCCCAACAACACGCCAGCGAAACCGCCCGTGAGACCGAGCACGCGAGACAACTGAATCCATTATTAAATTTTCAAGAATCGGTAAAACAAACAAAAGCTAGTTCATTTTCAGTTTGAAAAAAATGACACCGACGTTAACCAAGCACTTCAAAAGATCAAATATCAATAATTCTCACCGGAAAAGCCCACTCCTCCACCTGTGCGTAGACATCGAGAGTGGTTAGGAAGATGGTGATGTCGCAGATTCGACTAGTGTTCACGCTCTGGCTCTGTAATTTAGATGAAACCAATCCATTTGAATATTTCAAGGATATTCGTTCCGATTCTAGTGAAGATATTGCAAGAATTCTCGTCGGCTGTACTGGCGCGAGGATGTACATAACGAATAAAGTCATTTTTTTGTCAAGCCTCAACTTTCTAATACCTGTGTTTGCATTTCCCTCGATGTCTCGTATCTGTACTCCTCCTCCGCACAGGGCATGCCACAATTGCACTCCGACCAGTAGTACGGATCTCCCCGTTGAGCGGACATTTCCTCGATGCACGTAACTGAATTATAACGATATTGTTTTAGAAGATGAGTGAATGGATAACTAATGCCTCAAATTTATAGGGGAATATTAACGCATCGTGAAACATAGTTACTGCACATCAATTTTTGCCGATGATCAGCATTTTGCAATCGCACATTATTCGCCTTTCCTGCATGTTTATTTGTTACAAAGCGAGAAGGTAATTTATTTTTGTCCTATTTGGCTCACGTTTTTCGAAATTGCATGATGATACGCCGGCCTTTCTCGTGTACTGAGGATCCATGCATCCGCACGATCGGAATACCGAGTCTTGGTAGCAGGAACGAAGACAACCCTGTTTTGTCATCGATTAGTTCTATCACATGAACATTTACCACATTGGTCTGGCCATGGTCAGAACGGAGCAATGATCAGACTCTCTTCATTTTGCACGCTGTCTCGTCTCTCTGACTGGCGAGAGAGCATGCAAACTGAAGAGAGTCCCACGAATGCTCTCAGAATGAGAATGTAAATTTGTTTGGTGGTCGGAACTCACATCCACCGAGTACTCTCCCGGGAAATAGAAAGACTGCGCATCTTTCTGCGATACACATGCTGGAGCGAAGAGAGCTCGGAGGCGTGTGAAACTGTGCTGCAAATGCAATAATGTAAAATAATATTATTAAAGGAGGGACAAATGCAAACGCGCGCCCGGTTGGAATATGTTTCACCTAGGGACGCACTCTCTTCAAGTCGCGTGCTATCTCGCCCCCTTCCCTGAGCCTTCCCTGATCTGGCTCCCAGCCAACTAGCTATAACTCTGTTCGGAATGGAGATATCAATGTGAAAATTGCCGAGCTTCATATCGTTGTGGAGCTCTAGGCAGTGCATATTATAGCTTCAAAAGTTGTATTTTGAGTTTACTCCTCCTTTAATAATCCCGAAAAAAAATGAATCAACCTTTTTCATCGCGATTTGATCTGAGTTTCCAGGTTGGATTGTATGCTTGACACTCTCCAGGTAGATAGTCTGGCCGATGGGGTGGATGTAGGTGAGCATCCATAGAATTAACCAAAAATGAGTCACCTCTGGTAGAACGAAGATACGATTTCCCCAATTTAGAGCATTATCACTCACCCACTGCCTCCACCCAGGGTGCGTATTCTTCCGCGCCGAATTGAAGAGTAGCCCGGAGACCTGAATATATTATACAATTTAACGGTTTGTTTTTAGGACTGGCGATAGCCAGTTTTTAAAGTAATTATGGGACACCCAATTAGGAAAATTTTACGGTGCCTGGTCAGAGTGACAATAAACAACATCTATTTAGTCGGAGAAGGAATTTCAAAATGATTTTTAATTGATCCACCGTATCGCGCTCCAGAGCCTCGCGCCTTGTATTGTTGCGAGGCGTTGAAATGATTGAAGGTGAAGCAATTCCCGAGCGAGGGATCATTGAAGAAGGTGAACGATTCGCTGAACATATTTTTAACTCAAATTCCAGCATAAATGTAAAAAAAGAAAAAAAAACAAGACCTGGGGATGAGCGGTTTCTCTTCGTACGTCGCATCCATGATTACGTCCTCAATCTTTAAAAAAATGTAAATTGCAAATAGTTGGGGTCCAGAAAAATGATAATCAACACTGAAACTCCGACATTAAAAACGCATAACTTTGTTGCCTACCGACCCACCGAATAGCTCTACCTACCGAATAGCTCATGGCCACCCTCTGCTCGTCGGTGAGGAAGGAGAGAATCGCGGGAAGTGCAGTAATGACAGTAGCGGGGTTGGTTCTGCCAACATTGAGCGTCTGCAACTTCGATAGTTTCACCTTTTAAGGACAGTTTCACGTTTCACGTTTAAAAACAGTTTCACGCACATATACAACATAATGATGATGAAATGTTGCGCTTCTTCGTCACGAAAGAAAACTCTATAAGCGATTCAAAACGCACATCGATCAGTCCTTCGGACGAATTTCCTGCCAGGTTGCCGAATACTTGAGTGGCTGCAAATATTGCATTGGAAATGTAATGGCAACTGGGATTAACAATATGAAATGCGGATTTATTCAACTCTGATTTGTATACAACTATTATAACTGTTGGTATGGGATTAAATATAGTAGAATCTCACCGACAGCGCAGTAGGTGCCCATCCATGCTGGTTTGCACTTGCATAACGGCTGTGAAGGATCGGTGGAGCACTGATCGCCGGAGTCCTTCGTCACGCATCTACAACGATATATTTTATTTGATTTTACTTCATTTTTGGAGATAGTCCTAGCGAGTATGAAAAGTGCAATGAATAAGAAAAAGCATTTCCACTCATGCATCGCTATTGCGAATGCTCGACTTTAAAAGTAGAAAGCACCTATTGGCATAGACACTTCCATTCGTTGCCGTGTACTTTCCGCACCGGTCCATGTACCCAGCAGTCGTCCTCGCTTCTGTCGTAGTTGCAGAACTTTCTGTTGTTACCGAGCGGTCGTTGTAGTCTCAGCTGCAAAGATTTCGATGGTTCGGATCAGCATTATTCTACTGCTGTTTTATAATTGAGCCAATTTCACGCAATATTTGTACAATTATGACCACTTAGTAGTGGAAGAAAACAAATAATACGCCATCGCTTTCATTGCAGTAGGTGCCGGCCCACATGATTGAACACTGGCAGTGCTGCAGCTACGTATCCATGTTGCATCGTGCGCCCCGGTCTACGGTCATGCAGCTGGAATGAATTATTCATTATTTCAAAGGAATTTCAATTTTGGGACAAACTGAGTTATTCGTCTCATGTCTATGTATGCTTTATATTGTGGTGTACATTTTTATATTTTCTGATTGAACCGTCTATAAAAAAATATACTATTATTTACATATTATCAGACTGGCCGTAGGCACCGCAACGTCCTTTGTCCACGGTGGTTGTCGTAGCCACGGCGGTGGTTGTGGTAGTCGTGACATCTGCAATAATAATAGTATCATAAATCCACGACCGATGCGCGACGATTGGAATTATCGGAACGGTAGGAATGGTCAAAACACTCGGAATCGCTATTGGTCGTATTCTTGACTGTATGTTTGTATTTTCAGAAGGTCGCTGAGCCGAGTAATTCTTATTAATGTTGTCGAGTAATGCTATGAAAAATAGTCAAATTTAGCTCTTTTCAATCGCATATCTTTCTGCCAAGTTCTGACGATATTTAATGTATGGACACCAACAGAAAAAAAGTGTCCTTGTAAATTATGATATTTTGTTTTTTTCTCAAATTTAATAAAGCAACACCGATATCGCAACATTCGAGTAAAATACAACACTAGCAGTGCGCCGCAGCGACTAGACGCGAATTTGATGCACAAATAGAGACCATTGGCCGATTTTCGAAAACAATTACTTATATCGCAGAATTCGCCGGTCCACTCGAAACCATGGCTCGTGCACCATGGCTTGCTCTCGTCGGGCTTACACGCGCAGTCATCCGGATTACACTTTGTAGTGCATCTGCAAACTTGAATTGCAAACTGACTCATTTTGACTCATTCTGAATGACTAATTGTTTGCGTGTTTTTGTTCACTTTTTTCGAAAGTTGTCTGACGAATTCTTTAAAATGATTAGTATTTACTTGCTCGTAGCAAACAGGGGGTATGTGATGATCTTGCAGCGACCCAGCTCGGACTGATCCCTTACTGAATTGAACATAAATTACATTTATGTTGAATATTTAAATTTTAAATTAAATATCTTTTGTGAATATCTAGTATAATTTGGATATTTCAAAAATTTGTTCACGTAGAGATCAATCGAAAACAAAAATTGTGAATTTGCTCAGGCATATGCGTGTTTCACCTGTCTCGCACAAGTCTCCCTTGAACGCGTATGTGCACGCGCAGTGCGGCTGACTGGGGTCCTCGGAGCAAATCGCGCGGGTATCACCAGAAACCGCGCACCTGCAAGTAAAAAGGAAAAAAAATCTGGTTCAAAATATAAAAATTGACTAAAAAATACAGTTTTAGCATTTTATCCCTCCTCGTTACACCGTACGATTGATCGATAATTGTGCCGCCAATCATAATTAATATAATTTCGGCATCCCAATTTTGTGTGCTCTATCATAGGTCAGATAGATCGAGATCGCATATGAAACGAAGAGAACATGCGCCGATTTGCCAGAAATGGTCGATAGCGTACGGGGTTTTATACGTCACTTGCTGCCCACTGCCGTAAGGATCGAGTGCGGTGACAGGCGCGCAGCTCCTTCCTTCAACTATCGTCGTAGTCGCGCCAGTGGTCTGAATTGGTTTTGTATTTTTTTGGAATTAGCTCTATTGTATTCGAAATAATCATATCTTCATTTCACAACCTGTCGAGAAGCACTAATAGATAGATTTCCGTAATTTCGCACTCGACCTACTTTATTCCGCTCAAGCTGATCAACACAAAATCAATCAGCAACATATCATGCAAATTGGCTTGTTATGCACTCTGCTCTGTCATATCTCATCCTATGATACCTTGGTAAATGGTAAAAATGATAAGATGGTGCATTTATCGGATAGGGGGTTCACTTCGCATTATTTCAAGATATTTAACGGAATTGAAGATGCACTGAAAAAGGCAATTTATATTCTCTACTTCTGGGTGCGTATCTGGGTGTGCGGGTATTCTTGGTACCAAAACTCGTAATGGAACGAGGAGGGCTTCATGTTCTCAAAGCAGCGCCAATATGTATGCAAACATATCTCACCCTCGGGCAAACGGTGCCTGATACCAGCAAGTCCTTCACAATCATTGTTAACGTACGTTTGATGCACGTTCCATTTGGGTGAATCATTCAAATTTCAATGATATTTTTGTTTGCACTGAATCTTTGCACATTCCCAACGCTGCTTACTGTTAGTGCGTCCAGAAGCGCATTCAGAGACTGGAAGGCTTCATAGACCTGAATATTTCCTGATAAATGTGATCATAAATTATATACAAATATAAATGCATGCATACTTCTCACGCTAGCATACCAAAGTGGCCAAAGTGTACCAATGTGTGCCAAGGTACCAAACATACCAAAGTGGTTGTTTGCTGGTACTTGGCCACGAAATCATTCACGATCGGATCATCGTCTCTCATCTGAAGAGTTCATGTGATGCCAACATTCGGGAAATCAGGCAGGACCAGGTCGGATGAGAACCACACATAATACTCTTCTGTGGTATTTTCGATTTTTTGACAGTTTGAGAACCTAATCTGAAAATACTGAAAAAGGGTAAGTTTTTTGGTTCTCATCCGACGCTTGAATAAAAATGCTAATATAATGCTAATCATATCCTCATACATGTACTTCCTAAGCAAATTAAGTAGTGAGACATAGGCCAAATATAGGAGATGATTTTGTATTTATCGAGTTAGACAAATTTCTTTACCTCAACTCCATAATTGACTTTCATATATTCTTTCAGCTTTGTGAGAGCATGCATGACCTGATAGTAATCACTTTAATTTCGCCAACAACTTTTACCATCCAATTTCTGACTGATGGTACAGAAAAAAATGAGTTATATGTAATTTGAATTATATGCATGTCAAATACCTGATAGCAACTGCACTCGTCAAGGAATGACTTCAACTTGGGATCGGCATTTGGTATCGGTTGCTGGAAATCATCGACATTTTGAACCTCTAATTTGTTCTATGTTTCTTCGGGGTTTGGTTGTCCCTTATCCTACTATCATATATTTGCATGGTAGCGAACAATTGCTATGAAAGTTAATTATTACTTGACAGGGATGCAGCGTTGTTGTTGTTGCATCGGTCGGAGCATCGGAAGTAGTAGGCTGCCAAATTATCATTACGGCAAGATACGAGGTCTGATTGAAAATGTCCATTTCGAAATTTTCTAATCTCCGATACATTCCTTCGGCTCCGAAATAAATGATTTTTTTAAATGTTTAATCATATCAGATGCAATATCGCTCGCCGCGTCGCTGCTCTGCGTTGGTAGTCCCACGTTCGGGTCGAAAGGCTGATTCAAAAATATTATGCAGAATTGCAATTTTTCTTACCGCATCTCCAATACCCGGTTTTACTACAGCCTCCTTCGGATCGCCCTGAACGGGACAAAACATTATCCCAATTACGAATAAATAGTAGTTATGCTAGAATGTGCGCTGTTCGTGCCTCATATACCGCACCACTTAGTCAAATTTGCATGACTCTATTCGAATTTAACTGAAATTCACTGACCGCTACAGGCCATCCTAATGATGCAGAAGGAGATTGGTTGTTGAGTGAACTGGCTAATTGACAGTTACATCCTCGGACTGCCAACAATATGAGTACCATGCGCATTACTGCAATAAACCTCTTGCAATTATTTCATTTATTATTGTTAATAGATCTGAACATAATGAAAAGTGAAACAGAGAACCGAATCAGAATGCAGAGGAAAGAACCCCTTCTCTCCTGCTTCTAACCTCCGGTTTTATGTAGCGCGAGATGAAAATCGTGGTCAGTAAAATAAGGAAGAGAGGGAAGAGAGGTGATCACTGCCAAAATAGCTTGCGGGGAAACCCTCTCCTCAATCTGCCGCTTTTCTAAAGGGGTCTTTAGTAAAGAGTGAGCGAAAAGAAGACAGCAAACTCCCCAACCTAGAAACATAACAAGGAAGATGTCGCTGGCTAGCACCGAGATACCCACAAAAACATTATTCGTTACCCAGCTCCAGAAATCACACCACGCCCTTCAGGTCTTTGGTCTTGGAACGAATGCCAACAAGTTTCTTCTCACCCGCTTTCAAACTACGTGTAATGATCACATGGTCATCCAAAAAAGGAAGACAAAGCATCGTTACTCCGCCCCAAAATATCAACACCTTGCGGTCCTTAGCCTTTGTATGAATGAGCAATTGGCTTCCGGTCAATCGCTGAACCCTTGTTGTTACAATTATTTTCACATGGATGCCAGAAGCTCAAAGTAGATACCCTATGACTGATTGTTTGTAGTGCCAACAATTGCTAAATTTTAGGCACTCGTATCTACTGGATGTAAATTAGGGCGGCAAGAAAGGATCACGAGTGACCCGCGTTATTTACGATTCGGCCGTGTCACCCGATTCTATAATTTCGGGTTTGAAGCGGCTCTCAGTCCCTCTCGCGCCTTCTCGAAAGGAAGAGGAAGAGCGAGAGAGTGCGATAAAGGGAGAGAGCGCAGAGAGACTCGTCTCGCTGCGCTCTCTCCATTTATCGCTCTCGGTCTTCCTCTTCCTTTCTCGCTATCACCGTTGACCCTTTTCTGACCCGTACCCGACGGCTTATCTACCGACCCGTATGAGGGTAAAAAGGTCGACCCGTGATCCGTTCTTGCCGCCCTAATGTAAATGCACATATTTTTCTTATAAACTTGTATTCCTGAATTAAAATTCTTCCGAATCTATTATAAGTCGTGAAGAGTATTCAATTCGAGTACCAAAACATTTCAGATGAGAATGCATTTGTTTATTTCCACACCGATCCGATTATATACAAGGCTGTTTGACAATTTCTTTAGCACAAGCCCAGTGTCTTTACCTTGATCTCCTAGCATCCGCATGAGAATCATTGCAACAACTCGGGTTCAGTGAGTGAGCGCAAGTCGATTGCTCATTCATGCAAGAAATAAGGGCCGGAAGGTAGAGGAGGATTTCGGGGCCGCGTAACGAATTATGTGGTGCTGTTTAGTGACATTTTCCTTGTTCTGGGGATGACTGCTATTTTAGGGCGGAGTAACGATGCATTTGTTTCCTTTTTGTGAATGATCACGCGAATGGACGCAGTTGAAAGCGGGTGAGAACACTCATTTTGTCAATGTATTACGCGTTTGCGCATCGTGTTAGGCGTTCTTCTATCTGGCATTGGATTTTCAGCCATGCTCTGCACAACTTTTCAATCCAGAGGCGCCATTTGATAGAAGGCATCTGCTCGGCGGTGCGCAGAATCAATTTTGGTTAGTGAATTATTATTGTATCATTGCATATTCCACTATACATAGAGTCGTTAGATGCGGTAATCAGTTCTGGTAAATGTCTACACTGCATTAAATCACCCAAAAGAGTATGATTCAAACTTCCAGAGGCACAACCCCCAACGGTGAGATCGGCACGGGAGACAAGGGAGATATGGTGAGTATGCAAATTTTTAAAAATAAAACCGGGAATCAGTTGTTCGCATGGCTTTCGGTCGCTTGTTCTATTCTTTGAAAATCGTTTTTGAAAATCATTCTAGTAAATGAAAATCATTCTTTGAAAACACATTCGGTATAACATTTGAAAATCTTTATCACATTGCATAATATCAACATATTTTCCGTTCTCGATCAGTCCCATATCCTAAATTCGGCTTTAGCCTTCGTTGTCCATCTTTCGCTGCTGCATCGTATCCTTGTTGATGCAACCTGGAATGTTTTCAATCGATCAATTTACATTTCTCACCTTTTTTTTACTGCCAGAAGTATTAAAACGCACTTGGGAATGAAATTTAATAGTATATTTGTTCATCAATCGGCACGATAGTAAAACAGATTCAAATTTTAATGAAAATCTCACCTATTAGTCCAACCCTCATGAAAAGAAGGATTATCTCAATGAGAAAGACCACCGAGGCTCCAAGAAGCACTCCAGCGAATCCTCCCGTAAGGCCGAGTACGCGGGAGAACTGAAGGAAGAAAAAAATCAACGATCATAAATAAATAATCAAACCATCATTACGGGAGGGTTCGCTGGAGTTTTATTATTCAAGGAAAGTTAAATATATTTAACACTTCTTATGACGTCATCAACACCGGTTTCATTTCTTTAATCTGGCGATTCAGAAACAATTCAACATTTCAACAGATCTTACAGGAAAAGCCCACTCCTCCACTTGCGCATTAACATCGAGGGTGTTGAGGAATATGGTGATGTCGCTGATTCTACTCGTGTTCGAGCTTTGGCTCTGAACATTTTTTTTACAAATCTATAATCTGTGGTTGTAGGTCTAACAATATGTGTTTTACTCATCCATATTTTGGTACAATGAGATTCTCGGAAACTCACCTGTCTCTGCATTGCTCTCGATGTCTCATATCTGTACTCCTCCTCCAGACAGGGCACACCGCATTTGCACTCCGACCAGTAATATGGATCCCCCCTTCGGTCGGACATCTCCTCGATGCAAGCCACTGAAATAGCACAGAATTTTTTAAAAATATTTTTTTAAACCGAAGAATTGTTCGATATTCATTGTTACGCATTGTCAGGAATATATTCATATTAATTCACAGGGAAACATTTCAAAACTGTCAAAATGTTTGATAGTTGTGAAGATATTGTGAAATCAGATTTACGATTTTTTTGGTGACACAATATGGCACTATCAACTCACGCTTTTCAAAGTTGCACGATGGTACTCCGTCCTTTCTCGTATATTGGGGATCCATGCAGCCGCAAGATCGGAATACCGAGTCTTGATAGCAGGAACGGAGACAACCCTGTAAATTGTTACGTGAGAGAAACAATTGATGAGCCCGATTGGATTTGAGAAGAATGATTATTTCGCGTTGCTCAATGGACTATATTTAATAACAATCAAAATTGAGCATGCTGGCTATCATAAATATATTCTCTCTGCTAAATACAATTATTTACAGTTCAACAAGGGATGTCGCATCTTTATTTCGCATCCCATTCTCTAGATCGGTCGAGGTGCATATAATAAGAGATCGTGATGTCGTTTATTACAATCTGCTCTCACTTTTATCCGGCCATCGCTTCTCGAACACTAACTTACATCCACAGAGTACTCTCCTGGGAAGTAGAAGGACTGCGAATTTTTCCGTCCTACACAAGCCGGAACGAAGAGGGCTTGAAGGCGCTTGAAACTGTTCTGAAAATCGGATATTTTACAAACATTATTTATTACAAGAAATATTGCCCTCGATGACATTGCAGATCTTGGTTACGTTGAAAAATAATAACCTTCTTCATCGCGAGTTGATCCGAATTTCCGGGCTGGATGGTGTGCTTTACACTCTCCAGGTAGATATTCTGACCGATCGGATGGATGTAGGTGAGGACACCTAGCAAAACATATCTTTACAATTTACTGAGGAAAAATCACACATATGTTTCAGGATCGATTGGTAAGGCAAATGAAACATATCACAGGACTATTGCATCAGCACGGTGATTCACAGGGCCCGTCCTCCCCTCGTCTTCGCTTTCGAAAAGGAACTGGCAACCGCAATAAACAACCCTTACCCACAGCCTCCACCCACGGTGCATACTCTTCTGCGCCGAATTCCAGAGTCACTCGAAGGCCTAAAATATCATAGTCGATAGCATACAAGTCAACAATATCATCGATCACGAGGGAAAAGTGAATAAGAAAGGGACCACCTGTTGGAACTAATATACCAAATATAACATTATTTGGTTTACCGTATCGTGCTCCGGCTCCCCGTGCCTTATACTGTTCCGAGGCATTGAAGTGATTGAAGGTGAAGCAATTCCCGAGTGAAGGGTCGTTGAAGAATGTGAAGGCTTCTCTGAATACAAATTGGTTTAGTTTCAGGGCGCTGACATTTCGTTGAAAATGAAAATTTGATGATCTCATTTTAATTACATTATGATCTACTGCTTACTATTTTGACAAAGATTATAACACAATGCACCTGGGAACGAGTGGCTGCTCTTCGAATGTTGCGTCCATTATAACGTCCTCAATCTGCAAAAAAATGTATAATTTGATCAACCATTCCTCATAATTCAGGGTTACTACAACAATAACAAAAACAATCCTCGTCGTCAATCATCAAAACGGCTAGAATTGGAAACTTTAATCGGTCAATCTCCAGAACGATTTATAGTAAATCCGGGCAATTCCATAAACAAAAACAACAAAACATCAAAACACACTAAGGAACATTCTCTCGACTCACCGAGTAGCTCATGGCGACCCTTTGCTCGTCGGTGAGAAAGGACAGAATAGCTGGCAGGGCCGCGATGACAGTAGCGGGGTTGGTCCTTCCCACATCGATTGTCTGTAAAGAGGTCGCAATTAGAATCACTTTTTTCTGCGTAGGGTAATTTCCAATTATCCCACATAGCGGGGATTAGTAATTTCTTGATCGTTCACCGCTATTTACATGATGAGTCATGAATATAATTTTTTTCGTTGATCCAACTGCAGAAACACGACCATTAGCGAGTCTGTGTATTACTATTCTCTGTGTTAAATGAGTAATCTTTGAACTAACATCGACCAATCCTTCCGTAGAATTTCCAGCCAGTCTCCCGAATGCCGCAGCATCTGCAGGGAATCAAGTAAAAATAGGTGAAAACTCGACTGATTATTTTTAGCAAGTGATCCTACCACAGATAAATAAAGATAGAAATACGAGATTTAATATTAACTGATTGATTTTGAATCTTACCGACTGCGCAATAGGTGCCCATCCATGCAGGTGTACACGTGCACAGTGGTTGAGAAGGGTCAGTCGAGCATAACGCGCCGGAGTCTTTCGTCATGCATCTTTATTTTCAATATTAGTTTGATTACAATTGATACTATCTGTTGATAATGATACATTTCATCTAGAAATGTGTTTTGAATCCCAAATTGTGAACACCACATCGATTCAAAAACGCTTCGACATTATACATATGGAATACCTACCGATTGCCATAGACACTTCCGTTGGTCGCAGTGTACTTCCCGCATCGGTCCACGTACAAAGTAGTCGTAGTTGCTTCTGTTGCAGTCGTCGTAGCTGCAGAAATTTCAGGATCGGACAGATTTGGTGACAAAATGTACTTCAACTAGTTGCTGACTCTTGTGCTCATGCAACACCATCAGCCTTCAGGTGTGAGAAGCAAATTAGAACTACCAGCGACCATTATGATATTTGTCAGTGGCCATTTTAGCCATAAAGCGTCATACAATTCAATAAAGGAACCAGCAACGCACTCTCATTGCAGTAGATGCCGGTCCACTTGCTGGAACAGGTGCAATGCTCCTTCGTAGTGTCCATGTTGCATATAGCGGTGTTGTCCTTCATTATGCATCTGGAAACAAATTTTAGTAAAGCCGAGAAACCCTGAAAAGTCTGGTAAACCTGAAAAGAAAAGTGAGAAGACTGATAATGTCGACATCATTTGGACAGTTTCACCAACACAGGCAACATATAAAATTATTTAGTATGATAAATGTAAATTTTTAAATGGCCAATTTGAAGAAATTGAAGTAGATTTTGTAAACGCTCGTACATATTGTCAGATGTCTGTCCGCCTGCTGCATATTTCTCACACCGTCCCTTAGGAGCAACAGTCGTTGTTGTCTTAGGAGGAGCTGCAGATGATTTGCAATGTTTTTTTTCTGCTGGAAACTAATGCTATTTTTCGTATCGGAAGTAGCATACACGAAACAGTTTAATTGAACATATTATACAAAGCGCACACATAGATATCTGAATTTCGGTCTTCGAAAACACTCACGCCCATTGCAATAGGCACCGCCCCAGGCTGGACTGCACGTGCAGATTTTCTCTCCTGTGGGCGTCAAGACGCACGTTGCGTCCAGATCTTTCTCGTTACATCTGCAATATAATTCGAAATTCGGTTCATCGTATCATTTTGTGTAGAAAACTTTATTCATTAGTCATATTCATTATTCTTTATTAATTAGTCATTGCGGATCTCACACGCTCTTGTGCTCCTTTGCAGGGTTGCCAGATCTGTAAGGCGGGCACTTTGTAGGGTCCTGAAAAAATACTGTTATACGTAACCCTCGACTATTCACCATTGTATCCTTCATGGACCGCATTTGGTCAGACGATAACCGTCCTGGTTATAACCAACTCTCCAAAAAATATTGCAGAAGTGTCTTTTTTCAAACACAACATACGGTGGTTGTCATAGCTGGCGCGACTGTAGTGACGCCTGCAAATATACAATTTTCATGAACAACGTGCTCATAGTGTTGGATATTCATGGCTATGTTGCAGCGTTTGGGAACGTGGACGCGTTTAAACTGTGCAATACCTTGATTAAAAATTAGACATCCATCCTTTCTAATACTACACCCATGATATGATAGAGGAACTAATGGTATGACCGACTACATGCCCACTATTACAAAATAGTCAGCGCGAGATCCCGTGCGTTTTTTTGCAAGTCTATGGCACCACAACAACTCGATTAAAGCAAATGATCATTCTAAATTCGTTCCTGGGCGGCTTCTGAAATTCATTGTGAACATGCCTTTCAATGCGCAGCAATCGCGAAGACTGCAATTAGATAAATTTAAATTTACAGTACTCACGAATATCGCAGTACTCTCCAGTCCACGCGGGCGTGCACGTGCACCACTGCTTGCTCTCGTCGGGGTCACACGTGCAGTCGTAACACTTAGTCGTGCACCTTCAAGGTTCAATCAAATCAAGTGTATCTGCATGATACATCCCACATCATTATTCAGCTGCACTCTATTCACTTGATGACCTGAACCCTTGTCACAACTCCACCCCATCCCCCCATGCTATCACACATTATTGATTTGCAATATCGTCATTAAATCAAATAATTATTTGTTTTTTGATCCTTTACATTGTTTTTTTTTCTTCGAAAGTTGTACCTAAAATATAATGCATATGGTGACACGCTCATGTGCCGGATGAGAACTATGATAGTTCCCATCCGTGCTGTTGATACTAACCTGTTCGTTGCGTACACATCGCCACTGAACATCTTGCAACGCCCGAGCTCCGATTGGTCTCTCACTGCATCGATCGATTTAGTAATCCGCACAAGCTTTTTTTTTTGAATTACTTAATCAACACATGCAATAGTCTCACAGATGTGGAGGGATACATGTATAAAATATGCAAGGAAGTGATGCGGTTTTCAAAACACTACTTGCGATTAAGTGTTTTAAGGAAGATATTAAATGCCTACCTTGCTCGCACAAGTCTCCCTTGAATGTGTATGTGCATGTGCAGTGCGGCTGAGCGGGATCCGTCGAGCAGACCGCTTTAGTGTCCAGCGTCACGCATCTGTAGATCGATTATTGATTTTCGAAATCATTGATAAACAATATTCACGATTAGAATTGGTAATTCGGGCAATTGTCTCATCGTGTCACGAGGAATCATCTGACTTTCTCCAAACCACACGTCAATCAGAGTGAGCGAGACCACTGCTCCGTTTCCCACACTGGCATCGACAGGTCAATAAAGTGTAGAATGAAGAGACGAGCATCAGCATTTCGACCTTTTTGTAATGCCAAGCGCTTGATGATCGTAGTTCGGTATTCGTCGGTCGACGCAGACAACCAGGGCTCGCTGCTATCGAGTTTGCATGCCTTCACTCTTCGCTCTTTGCTCTGTTTCACTATTCGTATCTAGTTTTTTTTTAGAAAATGCTTAGCATGGTAGTGATATGCGACTTACGGATTGGCAGACGTCACTTGATTGCCACTACCGTACGGATCGGGCCCGGTGAAGGGCGCGCAACTTCGCCCACCCGCAACAGTCGTCGTCCTGGCCTGAATTTACACTCTTTCTTAAATTGTTATTCATAATTAATTTGTTAGTGCTAATTAGGAAAACTCACAATCGGGTCAAATTAGTCCTAATTAATGTGTTATTCCTAATTAGGTAAACTCACAATCGGGCAAATTAGTCCCAATTAATTTGTTAGTTCTAATTAGGTAAACTCACAATCGGGCAAGCGGAGCCGGTCACCAGGGCATCCTTCAGAAACTTGAGCGAATCCTTGATCTAATAATAAAATGCTATTAATCATATACGCCGCGTGCAAGTTGTACAAAAATAGTTAATTTGACCTGAAGATTGGATAATGTTTGTAACATTCCTCCGATGAATTCTTCAAAAGAAAAAATAAATAAATAAACTTGCAAAATCCTTTCCGTAGAGCTCCAGGCAATTCCTGACTTCTGGATCGTCTGCTTTGAACTGAATATAACTCATTCGCTCATTGTTCCCTAAGACAGTCATCCAGAGATGACTTGATATCTATCCCTTCCCAGTCCTTCGAATCAATGCCTTTCTGCGCCCCAAGTGGACATATAGGATCGGAAATAAACATAATAAAACATTTCATCAAGCATTATATATTTTTTCTGTAAAAAAAACTTGTATCGCTATTTCTTACCGAATGCCCATAGCCGTTGATGTAGTCCAGTACCAGCTGCTCCTTTTCGTTGATCTGAATAAGAATTGACTAGCAAATGATCGTATTATTGAATAATTTCCTTCTTATATTTCATTAACTTTTAGAAAAATACATTTGAAAACAGCTGAAATTGTGAGAAAATGAATGCAATACAATAGCGATTTTGCTAATGATTTTTTTCGGAATATTATCAAGAGACGTGCCCGATAGTATGAATAGGCATTCAGAAATTCCCCGGTTCTGGAATCAGTTGTGGTGGAGGGCGCAAAGGTCGTTGTGGTGGGCTGGTAATTGAAACAATTATTTTTTTAAGTAAAATAAATATATATAATATGTAAATATATAACAATAAATGCGATAGGCTGGACGTTGTCATGATAAATCAACTCTCATTATTCCAAGTGATGGTACTGCTCGCTGATGTTGACCATTTAGTAAACATGTTTCTTAATGATGTTTGAATCTATGCAAATCGTCAACCTCACAACTCACCGGAATAAACCACCTAACCAGTATTGAGAGTAATATCAAGCAATATTAGCAACAATTGAACTAACAATAATATCTTCAAATGCAACATGGGAACAATAGCCCGTTAGTCTCGACTCTTTCTTTCGACCTTCATTCGTCCAATATAAAAATGTAGCACAGAACTGCCGTATTTCCCCACTCACAAGCTCGCCCGAGCCAAAATACCACCTCACCTCTCATCATGTCACTACCGCCCCATACACATGTTGGTGAATTAAGAATAAGAAAAATGAGACTGTGTCACTTACCGGCCCGCAATAAGTGCCAGAAGCCAGCATGTCCTTGATAGTAGCGTATGAATCCTTGATCTGTAAGAAGTTGCAACTCAGGTACTCCAACTAGCAACTTACGAAAGTGTTTCCGTTGTAATCCAGACAAGCCTTCACAACCGGATCATCTTTGTTGAACTGAAGGAAAATTGATATTAATCAAGTCTCATAAGGGAGTGTATATATAAATTTGCGAAAGGATGACATCAATCTCTTGTTTACGTCATAATAACTAACTGAGTGTCCGTAATAGCTGTTGAGAAAATCGATCAACTTGGCGTTTTCATCTCGGACCTGAATGATTGCAAATGCTGAACGAATATTACAAATTCTCAAAATTTATCGAATAGTGCCATGACTTTCCATAAAAGGCTCGTTTAGTTCACAACCCTCATCCCACTCTTTTGTTGCCTATTTGTGACATCTCATTGTTTTCGTTGAGATCTCTTTTTTTTTCGTTTCTTACGTGTCATTATATAGTTTCTTGTGCAAATAACATTATAAAATAATATTATTTATTAATTATTATTAATTAATTCTTTTAAAAACGCACTCGATACGTGCCGTAGGCGTTCAGAAACTTTTGCAATTGGTCGTTTGTCGTGGTGAGTGCCGCAGCCGTTGTCGTTGGCTGTATTTGAACGTTTCACATTGAAACAATACAACTTAAAGAAGGAGTCTTAGCAAACAGGCGCGGTTGAGATATGTTTCAACTAGAGAGAGAACTCTCTTCAACTCATGTGCTCTCTCGCTCCTTGCATGTCCTTTTGTCACTTGGCGCTCAACCAACTAGTCGTAACTTGCGTCAAATATAAAATATGAACATTTGGTTTTGGGGATTCCAGTGAGGTTTTGTGATCCTTGTCAGAGTTTGATAGTTCTTCTTTAATTGTGTTGTCTTTGTTTTTTTTTTCACAATGCAACTCACTGCCAGTGTGTCAATAAGCTGCTTCAGATCCTGGTAGGCGTCGTAGATCTGAATATTTTTGAATGTCGGAGAGTGTTTATAAAATAGAGTTCGAGAAACGATGCATCGGTCTCTGCATTCTATGCACTCTCTCGCTGATCGACCTGTCGAGATAGTGGGGAGAACGAAGAGGTCGTGGTATCGTTTTTCGAAGTCTATTACGCAAGCTAACATACCAAAGTGGTTGTAGTTCCGTACTTGTCCACGAAAGGCTTCACATTCGGGTCATCGTCCTTCATCTGAAGTGCGCTAGAGTTCGTAATTCTGGTCACCGTCTTTTCAGTTCACACACTCTCTCGCCGTTCCACCGGTCTAGGGAGTGTGCAAACTGAAGAAACGGCGACACGAATTACGAACTCTAAAATGCGCATAACATTGCTCAGTATCTCATCTGCAGTTCGCATTATAGTTCTTGATTCGGGCAAACATATCCATTGACTCTGGAGTGGTGATACAATATAATTAGTGAAAATATACCTCAACTCCATAGTTTGCTTTCACATATTCTTTCAACTTCGCTAGCGCGTGTTTGACCTGAATGGTGACCAATTGTACAAATAATTTTATTTCAGTTTTAATAATATGTCACTACTTAAAGTAGAAATATACCTGATAACAGCTGTACTGGTCCAGGAAAGACTTCAGTTTGGGATCGGCATTAGGGATCGGTGCCTGAAAAGTACTAATATTGTGAAGCTCGGCAGTAGGTCGGATGAGAACAAGGGTTGGCAATACGAGGGGAGCATAACGAGCTGTAACATATCCCGTATCGCCAAACCTACTGAGAACCATGACGCCATGCCGCCTTTGATATATCAAAGGCCGCATGCCATCATCGTTCTCATCCAACCTAGTGCCGTTAAGCTCTAGTACTACATCATCATACTACCTCTGTATCTTTGAGAAAAACGTAATTAAATATAATTCATTAAATAATGTGTTAAATTTACTTGACAAGCCAGCACAGTGTTTGTTGTGGTCGTAGCAGCTGTGGTAGTTGTTGTCACTCCCTGAAAAGCGACAATTGATAAGAACGGCCCTAGGTCGATTGAGAACTATGACGTCATACCGCCTTTAATGTATCAAAGGTGGCATGACATCATAGTTCTAATCGGACCTAGTTCCATAAGAACATACATGTTCTTCGGAAAAAATAACCATTTCTGAATTTGCATTAATCAAATCATTCTGGTGCAGTTCCCATTTCGGGTGCTGAAAATTTGTCGAAAATATCGCCCCTAAAATATAGTAGCCATGAACAATCGTTCTAATTTCCCGAACATGCTTAAATATTATTATTTTTTCGCTTTTATATAAGGAAGACAGTGTAACTCACCTCCAGTGTGTTCAAAAGCTTAATTAAATCGTCGTAGGAGTTGTACACCTGATTAGAAATAGTTTATATAGGAAATTATTATTAATTATATTCCGTAAATATTTATTTTGTCAACATGTACGTATTATATAATATAAACACGCCAACATGCACTTGTTATATAGTTAAAACAATATGTAGATAGCCCTAGGGTACAATCAGAAAATAGCGAACAATGAAAGTTTGTGTGTACACATATTATAAATATTATTAATGATTATCATAATAACAATAACGTACCGTAGCATATTGCCATTCCTGCAGGAAAGCTTGCACATAATTATTATCGAGCTTCATCTGACGAACATTCATTGATTACCAAATAATCATAAAATACCCAACCTCGAATCCATAGTTGGCCTTCACAGTGTGTCTCAGATAGGGAAGCGCGTAAGTGATCTGAATTTTCCAATATTCTAATTAGACTAATTACATTTAGACTAGTTATACCTGATTGCAACTGTACGTGGCCACAAAGTCCTTCAGCCGAGGCTCGACATTAGGGATTCCATCCTGAATGAGGCATGATGAAATAATTCCTGTTAATACATGTAAAGAAGAGTGAATTCGATTTCACAAATTGACTCCTTTTTGATTCTAATGAATATTCATTAGGGATGGCAAAACGGATTTGGGTGCCGGCTTAGGTGCGCATCCAGGCCGGCTTCAAGACCGTTTGAAACGCCGTTTGGTCACAATCAAGTTACATACTGCGCAGGTCACAACTTTGGATGTGGTCGGGGCAAGGGTCCTCGTTGTAGTAGTCGTGGTTGTCGTAGTAGTAGTTACATCGACTGCCTGAATTAGCCTCCTAACAAAAAAAATTAAAATTATTTTCAGTATTATTTCCAAGGTCGAAACATTAAAAGTTGTAAATTACAACTTGCAATTAGCATTATATACTTTTGTCGGATATATTTCTCATCTACTCACATTTATCAGCGCATCTTTTAGCACATAGTAGCAGTCGTTGATCTGGAATATGCAAATCCAATTATTTCATCTCAATGTAGATCGAGCAGAGACGTGAAGCATATATGGAACGACAATGTTTTGTTTGACAGCCGGATTTCCGATGAGGACGTCCTCTATTTCGTTGTGCTCTCTCCCGAGAGCGGTAGGATCTACTAGCAATCCATAAAAACAATCGTTCCTAATCATCATTTAATCCCTTACCACAGTGTTCTTGTATTGATCCAGTATCGCCTTTATTTTCGGGTCATCCGCTTTGAACTGAAATGATTCAATTCTATTCCATTCAATTGTATGTCTCCTCATACGATATTCCATTGATTTGCTAATATTATATTTTTTGAATAACCTACCGAATAGCCTCCATTATCGTTCAGAAAATTGATTAGTGTCGCTTGCTGCCCGAATACCTGAAAAAATGGAAAGATACAACTCAAAATGGAAAGATACAACGCACAGTTTTCAAAGAACCAATTTTTTTTTCAATTCAAATCTTTTAAATCGAATCATAGCGTAATCGCGTACCGTATACTTGCCGTAGACATTCAGAAACTCCTGCTCTTTGCTCGGATTGATGGTTGCGGAAGCAACGGTGGTCGTCGCACTTTGCTGAAATGAATATACTCCATAGCTGGCAGATGGAGGAGCATTGCCGTTTGCTGTATTTGCGGGGTTGAATCATATTGTGTACGCAACCGTATACAAATGTAAATAGTTATCATTTGTTTTACACTAAAATACATGAAATGTCTCAAAAGTTCACCGATAATGTGTTCAGTAGCTTCACCAGAGCCGCGTGGGATTCGAATGCCTGAACAGTTCTTGGATATCTACGCTGTATATTTCTCGTAGCTCAACAAGAGCTCAACAAGAAAAATAAAGGCTAATAGATGTTCCACGTCTGCGTATTCGGGAATAATGTTGGTTGAAAGCAAATTCTACTGATTGATATGAAGCAACTCCATCTCACACCGTCACCTTTGAAATATCACATTTTTATCTCAGCCGAAATAGTATCACTATTACTTGTCAGTAGAGTTCGGAATTCGGGTCACCGCCTCTTCATTTTACACACTCTCTCGACCGGTCGAATGGGAGTGTGTAGAATGAAGAGACCGTGGCTTCATTTCTCGAACTCTACTTGTCAGGAGATCGTACCTGACTGGATTGCCACTGCTTCATGAAAGCCATCACGTCCGGATCGTCGTCTTTGAGCTGAAATACACACTGAGTTCAAATTTCAGCCCATCATCTTCTTTTCACACAATTCATAGCTTAGTATGGACACATCGACTACACTATTCAGAAACCATACGTAAAGTCTTCGAGACTGGATTCTCGTGATATTTTCACATTTGCCTGCGTGATCTAGTCACGACTTCTAATTCAAGCCAAATTTAGAATATAGTTTACCTCGAATCCATAATTAGCTTTCACAGTGTCTTTCAGCTGCGTTAGCGCGAACTGGATCTGAAGGTGCATCAATTTATAATTAAGACAATTAAAACTAATTAAGACATTTAAATAGAAAATAATCCATCACCCCATTCCCCAGCTCGCAGTGATAGAGCTAGAAGGCCTACCTACTCGTCACTTACCCTCAATTTTCTAGTAATGTGTTAAAAATTAAAAATTAAAGATAAAATATACCTGTTTGCAACCGTGCAGACCCATAAAATCCTTCAGCTTTGGCTCGACATTAGGGATCGGTTGCTGGAAAAGTCTGGATTTGCGACAGATATTGTGTTACACATGACCGCCTTCATTCAGATCATTCAAACTAATCTGACAGGTTAGATATTACTAAAAATTATTAGCTAATTTCTTGTGAAGCTAGACAAGCTACTCTAACAAGGTCAGCTTGCAGAGCGAGAATACGTTCTTAGAATTTGCTCCACTTTCAAATGCGATTGGTCACCTTTTCAAAGCTCGACAAACCGCATGTGGAGTTTCCACGTGCAACCTCGCGTATTCGAAAGATGATCACATTCTAAGAACGCCATGCACTCCTCTCCCGAATGCGCCTTACTGCTTTTCCTTGTACATTTACCATACGCTAACGTATGTTTATGAATGCAAGGGAATACATTGGGTAGTTATAAATCCAAATCGTACTTCACACTGCACTAGCTGTCTGGTTGTCGTGGTCGGAGCACGTGTAGTAGTGGCTGCTCCCTGAAATATAATCGAATATAAATAATTACCAATTGTCTTATAATAATTACCGACACATGAAGCTAATTGTGAGTGAATAGGGGACAGCGGTAATGTTATTTTGTTTACAAACAATCGCTAAGGTCATATTATCAAGATTTAGTAACACCGAGGGATACAAGACTCCTAGTGTGTATATACGTGTGTATAATACTGATGGAATCGATATCGTGATTCATGAATAAAACAACAGTAAATATGTGAAAGCTAATTGCACGGGCTAAAGAAACTTACTCCTCCGAGTGCCGGAAATTCCTCTTCGTACGATTTTGTTGTTTGGAATTCCTCACACCATGCCAGTGGCAAGATACACAAGACGAATAATAATCGCATTACTGTAATCATCATCGTATTTATTATAATATTCACACATTGAGAGAAGCCCGGGTATGTAGAGATCTACTAACAAGCTGACCGAAAGAGATAACAATGCGGAAATGAGCCCCTTCTCCTCCTTCTAAACTCTTGGTTTCATGGTACAATAGTTGAGCACCTGGTCATCCAAGGAATCCAAGGAAGGAAGAGATCATCGGGGTACAATGGGTCCACGTCTTCCCAGAATTGAAGCTCTTCTTTCTACGTGATCTCTCGACAGTCATTGTCTCGAGAGTGCTTCCTTTTCACAATGGATATGACTCTGGGTAAGGCAAGCTCCTCAAAATTCCCACTCTTTCGCGGAAATATCGAGCCAGAGAGCGAGAGGACTAAGACAAAACATTGTTCATTACTCATTGCCAGAAGATCAGTCCATCTGAATGGTAGAGTTTTGGAAGACAATTCCAGTTCTTCTTCCATTGTCGATTAACAGTTAGATTATTAAGAGGGCAATAGACATAAAGATGTTCATTTTTGCTAATCCAAGCCTACAGAAGGGGTTGCACCAGTGAGTACCTGGCAAAGTGATCTCCCCACTGTGCCTAATCGTTCTCAGAGATATCAAGTTACAGGGCGAAACGACAGAAGCAACATATTGCTCGTGACTCAGCTCCAGAAGATCAGTCCCTCTTGCAGGATAGAGGTGGCCGAAACAATGCTTCTTCATTTCACGTTGTCTCTAGAGAGTAAGAGCCAGAGAGAAAGCATAGAGAATTAAGAGAGTCGGCTCGGGCTTCGTCCTCCCTTCTGCAGACTCTGTGTCATTTCTCTTCCGTAATGAGCAATTAGCTTCCTCTCAGTGAGTGAGCCCGTGTTTTTGCAACGATTGGCACGCATGAATGAGATCACATGACAAGGAGTCGGAAAGCCGGAAAGAAGAAACTATTTCGTCTCTCTTTTTTATTATCGTGTTTGAAGGGCAGAATGCGTTATTCAGCGCGTATCGTTCGTTTGCGTTCGAAAGGCTATGCGTTTCGAGGGGGCTATTTATCGCATTATACAATTGTAGCAGATCGAATTCGGATTTAGCCCTCATTGTCCATCTTTAACTGCTGCATCGTGTCCTTGTTGATGCAACCTACAATTAGAAGTATGCACTTTCGGCTTTGTTTCAGATTTCAGGCTCCAAAGTATCGGACCTAGATCCCAAAAAAAGAATAATTTTGGGATCCAGATCCCATTCGGAGCTACTCAGGTACGGAACCGGGCCGACCTTAGGTTCGGGATTTTGAGATAGAGCCGAAGTTGTATTTAGCACTTTTTTGAAATGTGCGTAACCAATTTCAGCAATTCGATTACTCAACTGCTAAGCCTCACCAATCAGTCCAATCCTCACGACGAGCAGGATTATCTCTATGAGAAAGACCACCGAGGCTCCAAGCAGAACACCAGCGAAACCGCCCGTGAGACCAAGAACGCGGGAGAACTGAACGAAAAAGAAATCAACTAGTAATGCGAATTAATCATTGATTACGTCATCGTATTTCCTGGAGAGTCATCCTGATGACACTAATCTCAGGACCAGCAACGATTCAACAATTCATAACATCACAGATCAGATATCTCACCGGGAATGCCCACTCTTCGACCTGCGCGTATACATCCAGAGTCGTTAGAAATATTGCGATGTCGCTGATTCGACTCGTATTGGCGCTTTGGCTCTGGAAATTTTACAATTTTCAATATAACTCCATTATAATTTCTGGGTTCAGGTCTTCCCAATGCTTGTTTATTGGGAGGCGAAGGTAATACGAAACAAGGCAGATTTGGAACCCCACCTGACGCTGCATAGCTCTCGAAGTCTCGTATCTGTAATCCTCCTCGAGGCAGGGCACACCGCAATTGCACTCGGACCAATAGTACGGATCACCCCTACGAACAGACATCTCCTCGATGCAAGCCACTGAAATTATAAATTAAAGATTTATCAAGTAATATTCTGATCAGGAACACGATGAAACAAAACAAATAATACGTTGAGCATTGATCAGCAGTTGCTGGTCAATGCTCAACGTATTATTTTTTTTCAAAGGGTTTGAGCGAACGTGAGGGCTAGTTGGGAAATACATGGATGAAAGAATGGATCTATGTATTCATATTTAACTCACGCTTCTCAAAGTTGCACGATGGTACGCCTTCCTTCCTCGTATACTGGGGGTCCATGCAACCGCACGATCGAAACACCGAATCTTGATAGCAGGAACGAAGACAGCCCTGAATATCCCTCGATTACTCCTACAACAACTGGGCCGAATTTGCTTTTCATCGATTTCACAAAATTGGATTGGCGATGTCGAATTATGAACATACAGAAAGAATAATTAGCAAGAACATTTACCAGCAATACTCAAGTATATTTCACGGAATATCGCATGGCCACTACATTTCGAAGCTCTCATAGTTTCTCGAGGAGCTCTCAAACACTCACATCCACAGAGTATTCGCCAGGGAAGTAGAAGGACCGGACGTCTTTCCGCGCAACACATGCGGGCGCGAAGGGAGCTTGGAGACGCTTGAAACTGTGCTGAAAAATAATCATGCATTAAAACAAATTCTTTTAAAAAATATTTTTTTTTTCTATTTCGTGAACTGTTCAATCTCCTGAAAAAACTAGAAGGCGTTCAAACGTTTTCCACTTTCCCATGAAACATTTATCCGTATGGAACTACAATACCTTCTTCATCGCGATTTGGTCCGAGTTTCCGGGTTGATTGGTGTGCTTGACACTTTCCAGGTAGATATTCTGACCGATGGGATGGATGTACGTGAGCACGCCTAAAATTTAGAATAAAAAACTCGAGCACGTTTCAAAATAATCTGATCAATGACATGAAGCAAACACCATCATTAGTTTTGCGGTAGGCGGAGAAAAGAATTTTTAAAAAATACAAATATATATTATTTAGGAAGCGCACCCACTGCCTCCACCCAAGGCGCGTATTCTGCTGCGCCGAATTCGAGAGTCACTCGGAGTCCTGAAATATCGATTTGAAAATCTATTTACGATCGATTTTCCAACTGTGTTAGCACTCAATTTGCCTAGAACTACTAGACGTTCCGATTTTCTCGGAACGTCTTGTAGTTCTATCCAAGTTGAGCACAAACAATGTCGGAATACAACTAATCTACCGATTGCAGCATTGTTAAATGGATCTCGTCCTTGTCTCAATTTGTTTCCAACTATTTTGTTAACTGGGTCACCATATCGCGCTCCGGCACCTCGCGCCTGGTACTTCTCCGTGGCATTGAAGTGGTTGAAGGTGAAGCAATTCCCGAGCGAAGGGTCGTTGAAAAAGGTGAAGGCTTCGCTAAAAATTGCTTTGTTTTTGATATTATTAGGTTGAATTTAAATAGAGCGCTTACAGTTTTTTTTTCTGGCCTAGTGATTACAGTTTTTGAATCGATTGCTGGAAACACTCCGCCAAAGTACCTGGGAACCAGTGGCTGCTCTTCAAACGTCGCGTCCATGATAACGTCCTCAATCTGAAAAAAAAGTAAACTTGTATTGCCCATCGAATACCGAAAAATAAGAAGCCACAATACAAGGTGACGATATATATTAGACGCCCCTAGAATAGCCCTCGCAAAGCGAGTTTCGACGTACCGCATGACTAATGTTTGAGAATATAGTGAAAGGATTAGTTTATTCATTTCAAAATCATACCGCATAGCTCATGTCCAACCTCTGCTCGTCGGTGAGGAAGGAGAGAATGGCGGGTAGCGCGGCGATGACTGTTGCTGGGTTGGTCCTACCGACGTCAATGGTCTGCGAATGGCTCGATAAAAATAATAATCACACTCTGTACTGATGTGGCGACCCAAAGAGATGTTGGGAGCTACGTGTTCAATCGTGTTGAAAGCGTAAATTGTGCTGAAAATTGCAATGTTTTAACGCACATCGATCAGTCCGTCCGTTGCATTTCCCGCCAGTCTCTCGAACGCCTCGGCATCTGAAGCATAACAAGAAATTTAGTTTGAAAAATGCAGATTTAATTTCAAATTACGAACTATTAATCGTCAACTAAAGAGTAGTGATTCCGATTCATTTTTAGAACTAAATGTATTGATTTTTTTCATGCATGCGGCTTACCAGCAGCGCAGTACATTCCTATCCAGTAAATTGAGCATTCACAGAGCGGCTGAGAGGGATCCGTTGAGCACTGCGCACCGCGATCTTTCGTCATGCATCTACAGAGGTACAGGTAAAAGTAGATCTTATCTTCGAGGCTGGGCTCGCGAGACAACACTGCTAGGCCAGTGTAAATTTGGACATATTTTCGCCAGTACTACAAGGCGAAACCTATATGCCCTCTACAAGGGATGGCAATTCGAAATTCTGGCGCATCTATATTTCGTATAGGAAATTTGAAAGTACTCTTTGCGGCGCGCAAGAAGGGTTGGCATTTGCGGTTTCCCGTCACGCTTCTTTGAGCATTACGGTTTCGCTGTTACATGATGATACCATACCGATTATCATAGATCGTTCCGCTTGTACCCGTGTACTTTCCGCATCGGTCCATGTACCCAGTGGTCGTACTTGCTTCCGACGTAGTCGTGCTCGTTTCTGTCGTAGTCGTGCTCGTTTCTGTCGTTGTCGTCACAGCTGCAGATATTGGCGTGTTTGAAAAGCTAGTTGATTTTTTCCAAGATGGAATCGAAATCCGCCGTAATGACAAACGTACGTATGGGGAAATATAGTGTCTAATCGTTATATTCCGAACGTTAGAGCTAAATTACTGTATATGCACGAGAACAACGACTAGTTGCGAATTGTGCTCGCCAAATGGGCTTTTGACCGAATATCTAGCAACCAGCATTCACCGGTTTCGCAGTACTCTCCGGTCCATGATGGCGTGCACGTGCACCACGGCTTGGTCTCGTCAGGATCGCAGACATTACCCTGATCGTATGACGTCGTGCATCTGCAGTTAAGAAGATTAAGTTTTTTTTGTTTGTTTTGCAGCCAAGCGATTTTACAGTAATCAAGAAACGACTAAGCTAGGAGTGAAGTTCGGCAAAGACCGACGACTGCTAGTACTACGTATCACTGCTGTCCGAGGGGATCCTAGGGAACGTTGACTACGGTTACGTTACGTTAATAAATGATAGGTTAATAGTTCAACATTCAGACCATTGTCCCTTAATTTCCCTTTCTCGCTAGACTAGTTTCGTCATGAGACAGTTGATCACCTGTTCGTGGCAAAACCATTGGGTCCATTGTAGTTCTTGCATCGACCCCATTCCGACTGAGGTGTCACTGCAAAAATCATTACAAATAAGCGAATTCTAATACGCTGATGAAAATATTTCGAACGCTTGCCTCTCGCCAAATGATTCGCTAACAAGTGGCTCGGCTAGAGAACGAGATGAAGCGAGAGCTGGAGCGAGTTACCATTCTACTTACTAGTGCTTGAAGTGGGGATGGCTTCTCAAGGCATGACTATATTCATACAACATGCACTTCCACCTATCTGACAGGCGAAAGATAACGCAGAATGAAGACATCATTTCTCGTGAAGCCATCCCTAGTTGGAAGTCGATTTAGCAATCGCCTCGAATATAAGGAATTCTGGGGAGGTGAAAGGGACGTTGTGTTGAGCACCCCGAATATCCATCCCCACTAGAGTTCGAGAAGCGATACCACGCTTTCTTCATTCTACACACCCTCTCACCACTAAACCAGTCTAGAGAGTGTGGAAAATGAAGAAAACGTTGTTTAATTTCCTCGCACTCTATTCCCATCTACTCACCCGTCTCGCACAAATCGCCCGTGCTCGTGTAACTGCACGTGCAGTGCGGCTTGTTCGGGTCCTCAGAGCAAACGGCGCGCATATCGTTTGTGATGCACCTGCAATGGTAACGGTAATCGAGGAAAGGGCGGACTTAGTGTTGCAAATTTTCTCTGATTTCGACCGATTTTTTGGTGGATACCACCAGGCATGGTGATAATTGTTTTAGGTGTTATTTGGCGCTGACTCGCGAAACATATTTTTTTTAGTGCATAGTAGAAGCCGTCCTGAAATCCGTTTTGCCATAAGCAGCACGCTTCTGTTCATATAATTTTTGCGTCGTCATTAGAAGACCGCATTGTGCCGTTCGATGATGTTTACCAGCTAGCAACGTATTATCTGTGATGAAGTGCGCAATGCAGATGAAAGCATGTGTGTTCCACATTATCATTCGTTCATAATCGATCAAAAGCATCATAATCGAATAACACACATTAAGGCCGACTTACGGATTGTCATACGTCACTTGCTGCCCACTGTTGTACGGATCTGGCAAGGTGACAGGCGCGCAACTTCGCGCAGCCACAGTCGTCGTGGCGAGAGTGGTCTGAATTTGTTTTGGTCGCAATTTGTAGACTTTTTCTCGATTTTCTTCTCAATTCTCGACCAATGCTACTAGTACGATACTAGTATTTGAAATTCAGTTTTCGTCAAAGTTCGATATGCGTTATTCAACGCTGGTGATATAAATACGAGCGAGTGTTTCTAAATATACCGTTCACAATTATCGCATGTTTCTCGGCACCCTTGCATTTCATAATATTATATATTGTCTTTTACCAAACAACATGAACAATTATTATAATACATATGAAAATCCAACAAACAACATACAGTGGTTGTCGTTGCCGGTGCGAGTGTAGTGATGGCTCAAAGAAGATTATTTCATGAATTCCTTTTATGTGTCATGAATTGAGGATCAATCATTCTTCGCAATACAATAGGAATGTCAGGCCCCAAATATACTCTACGATTCAGTATATCCCGTGTATCATTACGCAATGAGCATAGATGGAATGTAGATTGACGTACATAAAAACATTTTAGTAAAGTCTTACCGGTTTCGCAGTATTCCCCTGTCCACGCGGCCGTGCAAGTGCACCACTGTTTCGTCTCGTCCGGATCACAAATGTTGCCCTGATCGCGTGACGTCGTACATCTGAATTAAATTAATTAGTTCTTAGTTTCGAAATTTTGGCAAACGAATTGTAAAGTTCCCACCGAGCCTCGAAACTAAAAAAAGAAAAGTAGGATATGGTACCGGTAACGTCATAAATTACTTTTACCTATTCGTGGCGAAACCATTCGGCCCTTGGTAGTTCTTGCACCGACCCAATTCCGACTGAGGTCTCGCTGAAATTGATGTTGTTGCTAGTCCCTAGTTCACCCCCTCTCCCTATTGTTGACATAACTAATATCAAGAAACAGAGCAAAATAATAACGATGCATCGTAGTGTTACTGTAACTGAGTTATATGAAAAAAAATATAATTCAGAAAATATAATCTGTCGTGAGGTTATTAGCTACATATCCGTGCAACTAACAGCCAGTTATGTATGCACATGGTTGGGGATTCTGGACCTATTTCTGAACGGTTGTCTGTAATCGCTCAAAATGTTTAACTTTGCTAACACGTCTCTCACATATCACCTGTGTTCGTGCACATATTAGGTTGTAACATAAGTTTTGTCGCATTTCGGAGGTTCACAATATTTCCATGAAGGATACTTCTCAAACATTATCAATGCCTGACCTCCTAGTATATGTTTGGGGTGTTCATGCGCATTCAGACCATAGGGTAGAGCTGAACTGCGCACGCTGGCTATGCGAAAAATATTAATATGAACTGATTTAAATTTGGTGCAGATTTTTTTAATTCGTTTGATCAGGTGCTAGTTCGCAGAGATGAATAATGAACCAAACTTCTACAGCATGGTGATATACCCCGTCAATGCTCTTTCAAAATATACGCCAGATATGGTGCTATGTTGAGCGGAATCAAAGATATACTTCACTGAGTGTAAGGTTAGCCGCTGATTCGTAGCCAACTTGACCAACTCTTCTGAATCCAGAATTGCAACAACAGTGACTAACATAAGTGCGTTCCAATTACCACTCATGGAGGTATAATTTATCATTAAACAAGTGAAAGAAAGAACACTCCACTTGTGGGAAATTTGAATTTTTGTTAATTCAATTCGCGCACAATTTTACCAAAATATGCAAGTTTAGGTGTTTCGAATTAAAGATTGTCATTCAAAAGCTATTTATTTCCAAACTTATCCCAAGTAGATACTAGTAAGGGAAGGGTTTATGGTTAGGACGGACACAACAAATCAGATATTGAACATGTTTGCGAGGTAGGAATATGAACAAAGTGCCGATTTCATTAGTTTAATTTACATACCATCGTTCTGAATGGAGCCACTTATCTCAACAGAACCCAATCTACCCCAAACTTTGTCTGCATACTGACCACTTTGGGTGAACTATATTCCACCACTATTTGGATCTGGATATCTATTAAGAAGAAAATTCGGCTTGCGAAAGTTTTCACGACCGTCACCAACCATCCACATTATACAAACTCGTCTACATTTCTAGAACGATTTTCGTTTGTCATTATCCGTGAGTGGTTCAAAATTATGCACATATGTAGTACTTTACGCAAATCACACAAAATCGGCATAATTTATCCTTTTCAAGAAGAGCTGATGCGTGAAAATGATTTGTAATCCTTATCTCAGTACAACTTTGTCTGACTAATGTGCCTCCTCAACTGCCTTGACAGGACTGAAGTAAAGCGCGTAAGAAAGAGTACGAAGGCCCTCACTGATGATGAATAACGAAATTGAGATTAAATTAATTCGAAGAATTTCTGAGGTTAAAATGCATAAGAGATTGGACGCGACAAAACTTATGTTACAACCTGATACTTTCAATAATGCTATAGAAGGTGCACAGAAACTAGCACAGACACTGACAAATTTAAGTTTTTGAGTTGTTGGCAAATGCTTAGTCTTACACGTCTCGCACATATCGCCCGTGTGCGAGTAACTGCACGCGCACTGCGGCTTGGTTGCGTCATCTGAGCAAGTAGCATGGATATCCTCCTTCACACACCTACAATCTCGGCGTTCATTCAAGTATCGTTATGTGATGACTATGTATTTCTGCATCATCTTCACTCGTCGTTATTTCAACCCCTACAATAAGTAATGTCTCTAAATAGGTGGTGTCCTCTGAGCAACTAGCATTGATATCCTCTCTCATGCATCTGCAAAAACTAAAGGTTAAGGATATGCAGCGTCAGAAAATTTCGATAAACGAAAATCGATAATTTTAGCGAAAATTTCGTAAAAAATGTGATGTTTGATATTTTTCGATTTCCCCTCGTTTTTTGAATAATATACTAGATAACAGTTATACCAATGTCTAGATAGTTATCGATTTACTGTCCTATCGGTCATATATAATTAGCTTATAAAAATGTACGACAACTTACGGGTTGTCATAGGTCACTTGCTGTCCACTTCCGTATGGGTCAAGTTCTGTGACCGGTGCGCAAAGGCCACCAGCCACAGTCGTCGGCGCAACAGTGGTCTGAAATTGCAATGACACTTATATCGTAATTAGTCTAATTTTTTAATTGAAGCTTTTAAGGTACTAGGTCGGATGAGAACTATGACGCCATAGTGCTTTGATATATCATTCTCCATTCTAGCGCTCGTGATGGGCGGTCGTCCCTGACCCCGCTCTTTTCCGACCTAGTTTGGGGAATCCTCTCCCGTCAGCTTGGGCAACCCGGAGAGTATCGCCTACTTGGTACACTTCAAGAGGAGGAGCACGGACGGATTCCCATCGTCTCGAGTGATCTACCGTCAAGAAAGCCCCGCTGTCTGCGTTGTGAGTTCCTAACCGGCGCAAGTCAGGTGTTCGGCGGCAGGATGATCTACTTCGACGCTCAACGGAGATCCTTCACGATCGTCCCTACAGTTGACCAGAGAAGCCAAAGAAGATCCCATCCCTTGACCTAACGACGCTCTGAGACCGAAGATCCCCATTCCCTCCACACTGAAGTCACCCTCCTGCAGGACCATTGTGCCTGACGTCAGGATAAATATGATATCAAAGGCGGCATGATGGCATGATTTCATGATGGCATCCGATGTAATGCCGCTTTTGACCACTACAATGGTGATTTTGGGTTTGCAATTAGTAGCAATTAATCGTAACCAGCGGTGATACGGAACGAGGAAAAAATTAGCCAAATTCCAATAGTTATTGTTCCTTCGTCCAGATCTACCAACACGCGAACGCAATGGACAATGTGTGCAATGATAAATATACTGTTTTAGTTGTATGATGAAACCAGCAAGTTCATAGTATGTACAATTTCAACTAACTCAACTCCTGAAAGATCAGATATCCACATATTAATAGAAAACTTACCGTCGGGCAAGTGGAGCCGGTCTCCAGCGCATCCTTAAGAAGCGCGACCGAATCCTTGATCTGTACATTGAAAAATTATTCGAGTACTTTTGACACAACTCACATAATCCATTCCGTAGAGATCCAGACACTTCCTAACCGCAGGGTCGTCTGCTGTGTACTGAAGGAAGGTGATTGATTATTGGAAAATACGAATGAACGACAAGGGAGGGAAATGAGTTTTGAGAAAATCTGGACAATTATCTGCCACAGTCATAGTCACTGTTATTGTTATACTGTTATTTGTTATACAGTTTCAGTTTTTGTATGCCCAGCTATCACCATATCTTACCGAATGTCCATAGCCGTTGATGTAGTCCAGTACTAACTGCTCCTTTTCCTTGATCTGATTAAAAATATTAATGAACCTTTTCTAAACTCCTTATTAATGGTTTATTGAAATTTGTTCTCGTGTTAGTAATAATTTTTTATATGAAAAAATGGACTAATAATGAGAACCTGAGCGTGATGTAATGGACATAGTGAAATTTACAAGCTAGATAGGTAATTTCGATAATGATGACTACGGAACCTTATCAAGAAGCATACCCGATAATATGAGTAGGCATTGAGGAGTTCTCCGGTTCTCGCATCAGTTGTGGATGTGCTCGCGGCTGTAGTAGTGGTTGGCTGAAAAATATGTAATTATTGTAGATTAATGTTTTCGTTTGTTTTTCCCTAAAATATGATGTGACAGTGGTTTTGTGGTATAATCGCAAATTATGTTCGTATTATCATAATAATAATAATTTTAAAATTTGCGTGCATGCAGTTAGTATAAAGAAATATTAAAGAAATATTCGTAACTCAAACTCACCGACAACTTGTCCAGAAATTCCTTGAGAGGCTGGTAGGAATCGTAGACCTCAACAACTCTCGATAACCATGAGTGGAAACTATGAGTTTTACGCTAACCACCGTGATAATAAAACCTGTATATTAAGATATTTCATCGAACGCTAATTTACCGTATTGTAATTATACTTGTCCACGAAAGCAATCACGTTCGGATCATCGTCTTTGATCTGAAGTCATTATTTCGGTAACATGATTCTGAAACTATGTAACCTCAAATCCAAGGATCTCCTGCGCTTGCGCTTTCAGCTTCGGAAATGCGTATGTGATCTTCAATATTATTGCTGTTTTATCGATATGCCGATATTATAATTTTTTTTGATTATATTGAAGTATTTTCTGAATTTTAAAACGTGTTACCTGAAAGCAACTGTACTGCGTCATGAAATCCTTCAGTTTGGGGTCGAGATCAGGGATCGGTTGCTGAAAATCTCGGATTTTGTTTTCACATTTCCTTCCATATTCGGGATGTTTGGCAGAGTTAGAAATTCGGGTAATCGTTTCTTCTTTGCTCAGACGAGCAATGGTCTGACTCTCTTCAGTTTGCACGCTCTCTCGCCGGTCAGGGAGATGAGAGAGCGTGCAAACTCAAGAGAGTCAGACGATTGTTCGCTCCGCATCTCTCTTCCGGTAGAGTCGCGAGAAAAAAGGACGAATACCCGAATTTCGAACTTTTTCGATGTTTAGGGATAAATTAGCTGAAAATACGGTACTATTTCGAAAGATCACCGTCGGATGATACCCCTTCCGGATGATAATCAGTATCAATCTGTTTTATTTTCGGAGACAACTTGTAGACAGTGTGTGAACATGGTGAGATCGAGTCAAGTGATCATCCGACCTAGTACCGAAAATACACATATGCCCACTTCACAAGGTTTAGGTGGAGCAGTCGTAGTTGTTGTTGTTGTAGGTGTAGTCGTAGTTGCGTCAACTGCCTGCAATATTGATGAATAATCAATACGAATAATAAGATATTATTAGTATTTAGTTTTTTTCCCGACAATCTATATCATCTACTCACATTTATCAGAGCCTCCTTGAGCACCGTATAGCAATCGTTGATCTGAAATATTACTGTAATGCATTTTTTTATTTAAATCGTATCATTAAACGATAGTTTAGTTAATCATTGTAAAGTACGAGTGTTAGTTAAGCCACTTGAAGATGGTCATAATTTCTGGAAAGTTTTAGGCCTTTAAAAATGATTTAAAGAAGGAAAGACATCAAAACCTCTCGAATGAACGCACACAATGAGGAATGAGTGGCGGTCTCTCATTTCACTTTCAGGGTCCTTTTCAAAGGCTCAAAAACAGCTCTAACTCGATTCCTAATAGTCTCAAAATTTTTATGCAAGTTTGGAGTGGCAAGGCTTCCGACTAGCCTTCGCCTTCCTTACCACAGTGTTCTTGTATTGATCCAGTATCGCCGCGATTTTGGGATCATCTAGCTTGAACTGAAAGGATATAATTTACTTTCGCCTATACCTCATAAAAGAAAGGGATAATCGCTTTGATTTGTTTGAATTTACTTTTTTAAACCTACCGAATATCCTCCATTCTCGTTTAGAAAGTTGATCAGTGTCGCTTTCTGCTCGAAAACCTGAAAAAAATAATGGAACATCCCGTCGTCAAGTCTAGGTGCGCGGGAGAAAACTGCTCGTTTTGCGAATTCCTGATTTCATGATCGCTGCGCTCTGCCCTCGCTCTATTTCCTTCTACAGGGTGCGCCAAAATTACCCGGACAAATTTCATCATTCTGAAGCTCCGCAGTCCAATCGATACGCGCGACCCCTATTGCATCTTCATGACGAGTGACTATTCGACTCTCCCTATTCAAGGTTTCATGTCACTTAGTCAAGCCTTCTAGTAATGGTGGAGTATAGTCGCATGCAACCAGCATTATGAAGCTGTGCAAGGACAGTGTGACATCACTGATCGACTGAGCCTTCACAAGTCGGCTGCTTCCGATACCTATATTATATATCAAAGGCTTGAAAGTGAACAGTATCGTCCGGGTTGTGGGAAATTGATATATGTTTCCACCACCAGGAACCTAGAGAGCATCCGAAAGGGGAGCGCTTTTAAACCACATTCTTATGAATAAGAATATCGATAGCTCGAACGTATCCTTTCGTGGTCTTATCATATCCCAGCTGATTATTCGGCCTTACCTGAGCATTAAGTTGCACGGACTAGAGGAACGTATGATCAAGGTCCGCAGAGAACGAAACCGTAAACTATTGTTGAAATGTGGTCCGCGCACTTTTGTACGTTATTCAGCGATGCACATATCTTTACCGTCAAGGGCTACCTCAATATCCAAAATGGCATAATCACTGACTTTGATACTGAAGAATCCTAAAATACTTGTGGAGTCACTGGTTATACCAGCCATAACCTCTACATCAAAGATTGGGATGTATTTTGCTCAACATGCAAGTTCCAGCTCGTTTTTGTCACTCCGGGCGTCAATATCAATAAGGAGTATTCCAGGAAGCTCATCCTCAGAGAGGCGCGTTTACCCTGGGTACATTCCCACTTTGATCTATGCCACTAGACATTTCATCCAGATTATGCTACCATTCACAAGAAGAAGTAGTGTCTGGATACCCATGCACCCAAATAATCACGCCGAATGATTGGCCCTCGAACACCCCCGATCCCAATCCCTCGACTTCAGTATTTCGGGGTGGTGTAGGCCAAGATGTCCTCTACCAAGAACTCGACATTAAAGGAGGAGTAAAGTCATACGCGCGCCCGGTTGAAATATGTTTCAATTAGAGGAGAACTCTCTTCAAGTCGCGTACTCTCTGCATCGTTGCCTGAGCTTTCCCTGATTTGGCTCCCCGCCAACTACCGATAGCTCTGTTCGGAATGGAGATGTAGATGTTAAAATTTTGGAGCTTCTTATCGTTGCGGAGATCTATGCCATGCATATGAAAGCTTCAAAAATTGAATTTTGACTTTGCTCCTCCTTTAATCTCCCTCAAGGAAGCCCATCTCAAAGCATGAGACGAAATGGATGAAAAATCCTTGCGGGAATTGACAGTTGGATATTAGAATAGACTCAAGACCTGTGTCAAAGCGAAATGAGGCTCCATCGAAATTAGATAGTATGTTAGTATTGCTTATATTGCTGATAAACTTTTCTCTGAAACAGATCGCTTTTTCTGAAACAGGTCCCATTCTGAAGCTGGGAATGTAATGAAAAGAGTTGTCCGGGAAATTATGACGCACCCTGTTCTGCGTGACTTCTTTCTCGCCAGAGCTTCGAAAGAGTGTGGATATAACTCTTCACCGAAGCACCAATTTTCGAATAATTTCAATGCAAACAAGATAAATTTTAATCGCATTTCTCCATTATTATCAATGCATTCGCCTACCGTATACTTGCCGTAGACGTTCAGAAACTGCTGCTCTTTGCTCGGATCGATCGCACCGGGAGCTACTGTAGTCGTAGTTGTGCTTTGCTGATACGATCACATTCTAACATAGCACAGTGCGATATTCGGGTCGCCGTCTCTTCATTTCCCACACTCTTTAGACCGGTCGATAGATGTGAGAGTGTGAAGAATGAAGAGACCGTAGAATCATTTCTCGATATCTAGAAAAATCTTTTCAATATACACGTATTTTTCAGCAAAGGCGTTTATATTGTTTGTGATAGAGATTTTTTTGTTTATTTTCGCAATCATATTCAAATATCAAAAATTTCAAAATTTACCGATAATGTGTTCAGGAGCTTTACCAGAGCCTCGTGGGCATCATACGCCTGAACAGTTCAAAGATAAATGTAGAATTTTCGTAAGACAAAAATCATTACGGGATTAGTGAAGTTAGTTTACTACTCAGGTCCTGGTACCTGACTGGATTGCCACTGTGTCATGAACGCCATCACGTCCGGGTCGTTGTCTTTGAGCTGTATGGCACACATCGATTACATCATTCGTACTACCACACCCACGTTCTTCCCAACATTTAATCATTGATTTGAATGCCCACCAACACGGCTGGATTATACTCGTGAATTCTATGATGTCATACTGATATATGACATCAATTACTCACCTCGAATCCATAATTGACTTTCACTGTGTCTTTCAGCTGGGTTGTTGCGAACTGGATCTGAACGTTCTTCAATGTGTACTAATAAACAAATATGACTAATTAGTGCACTGATCAAATAGAGTTACATTCTCTTTATTGCACTATCACCCCCCTTCCATATCTCAATTTTCAGTGTGGAGAGTAAATACTTTGTGTACCATGACACTTTCCCGTAGATAAAATATTTCATAAATGTTGATACCAATTTACAACCGTGCGCGGCCATAAAATCCTTCAGCTTTGGCTCGACATTCGGGATCGGTTGCTGCAAAAATGACCGGATTAGGGATGTCTTGCCCTTCATTCCGCACAATCTGTCACCGAGCACGCACAATGGAAATATCATTTCATGTGAATTTTAATTCAGTTCGATAGTTATCAAATTGGAATAAACTGCATACTTCACATTGCATAAGCTGTCTAGTTGTTGTGGCCGGAGCAAGCGTTGTTGTAGCTACTGTCTGAAATATAATATAAATATTTTTAAAAAATGGAAATTATTTCTATACCTTACAATTTAAAATATAAGTACACATTTTAACTTATTTCTGACAGATTAGACTAATCATGAGTGAATGGACCGAGGTCAGCGGCAATGGGAAGGTATCACTAAGGCACTCACTTGATCACTAAGGTCTGATTAATTGTAATTGCAATTTATCGATATTTGAAACTCACCCCTCCGAGTGGCGGGAAGTCTTCGTCGTAATTACCGGTCATCGCACAATGACACCGCCAGAATGTTAGGAGGTACAAGATGAGTAATCGCATTACTGTAAAAGGTAAAGGTAAAGGCGCATTCTGTATTCGAGACTGGGCTCGCGGAAGAATTTTTTTTTTTTCTAAGTTACCATCTACACTGTGTCACCATCTAATGATTTATTATATTTACCCGATCAGGAATGTATAGTATTGCAGAGATCTACTGAAATGCCTAACCTAAAGATCGGACAAAGGGGGAATGAGCCCCCTACTCCTCCTTCTATACTCTTGTTTTGGTGATGGAAGAGCTGAGCACCTGGTCATTCAAAGATTCCATGGATCATCTAGTTAGAGATCATCGAGGCACATCGGGGCACACCAGGTCCACATGTATTCGCATGGAATACTCTCTTCATTTTTCGTGCTCTCTCGCTCAGTAGATGTGCGAGCGTGCTTCTGGTTGACAGTGGACTACGGTTTCGCAAGATCGGGACCGGTGAGACAGCACGCGTATTGAAGAGAGTAATCATTTCTTGCAAGGCTGCCACTACAATGGACACAGCTTTGGTTTTCACTCTCTCCTATATCCGCATTCTTTCGAAACTCTGACAATGGAAAAGGCTAGCAGAAGGAAGAGATAGTCAGCTCCTAAAGATCACAACCTTCACCTTGCAGGCCCGATGTCATCTTCCTTCCCGTAATGAGTAATTAGCTTCCGCCCGGTCACAGAATCCTTGCGTTTCCTTGTGTTTGAGAAGCCAGTCATTGTCACCCGGAGACCAGAAGAGTAAAGAAACGGCATAGTCCAGAACGAAATGTGCCTCTGAATGTGCCTTCTAAAACCAAGGGAGTAATATGTTGCCACGTGCAGTGAAATAATTCAAGCAGACGAATGTTGATGGTTCAGACATTATCCTAATGCCTTCTTTTCGTTGTTCTTTATATGGAATTGATAGAAAGTTTGTTGTCAATTCAGACCAGAATTTGCTGCAAATACTGCAGTTTCATCATCAAAAATAAGAGTTGTTTTGCACACGGCAACAATGCGGTGTTTGGATTCTTGACTCGTTAAACCGTACCTCGAGGTATTTACTCAACAATGAGCACTAGCGATGACAAATCACCTGGAGCGCTCTCTCGTTCTGCATCGTTTCCGGTTCAAAAGTGTGCGAAAGTGTGGCGAAAGCGTCCCGCTCAGCACTATAGAACACGAAACAGAGCACAGCTTTAGCAGAATCTCCGCAGATTTCGCAGAAGCCCATTTTGTTGTATTGGAGGGGATATATTTCCTGCCTACCACTGGCAAATTATGCGTATGCCGCGCGGTATAGTATTCGATCGATTTGCATCATGTTCATAGCGAATTTCCTGCTTGTATTTGGCCACATAAATCGCACTCATAAAATGCAATGTCAAGATTCGATTGCCGGTCATTTAATTGCTTCTCTTCCCATTCTTTTCGTTATCTTCGCTCTCTTTAGCCATCGTATTCGACGATGTATGCTTAATTATTCTCATCTGTAAACCCGTCGTGAGCAATCAATTATTATTTCCTCGTTCAGTCTTTCATAACATGATGGACTTCTTCACCCTCCCCGATGTCTTTCTGCGTAAGTTGATGAGGAAGGTGGACATCGAGGATCGGCTGAGGCTTCGACTAACATGCCGGTTCGTTTTTTTCATTTATCTTGGGACGAAAAATGCCAGAAAAAGGTCTTCGAATCCACTTGCGAGTGTACTTGATCTTGTCTAGAATAAGTTTGCTTCGCTATCTTAGGTCTCGCTCATTTGCTAGAGAATTGTCTGATTTCGCAAAGTGCATTTCAGCGAATTCGAGAAACTCGTTGCTGATTCCAATGCCGGATACTTACTGAGCGCTTCGTTTGAGACTGAACCACAGCCGAACAAGTGAGTTTTTTTTTCAAGAAAAATGCGCATGCGTTAAATCGAGTTGCATCGAACGCACATAATTTCGTCGGATTGGTGATCACAATTGCAGGCTGATCGTGAAGATCGGGCCGGGCCCAATCTTTGTTTGGAATGAAGGGGAAATCGAAGAGCGTATCTACGTGATTAATCGTCTCTTTCATCGCATTTCTATCGGCAAGCTTATTATAAAAGTAAGTAAAGTTGGCAATTCAAGACAAAGTAGCGAGACCGCTCTGCCTACCCCCTGCTCGGGTTGCTAAGTTAGGTGAGAGGAAGGCGTAGCAATCACAAAACCTTTGGCTCGAATTCCCAAAACAAGTATAGAAGCATAGTTGAACTTATAAACTTATTTTAGTTAAACTTATTTTAGACTATTTTACTTATTTTAAACTTATTTTTATTTTAGTTAAACTTATTTAAGATTGACGGATTCGCACTGGAATATGTTCGAAAAATTCTCGAAAATTTCAATATTGATGTGATCTGCTTTCGCGCGAGTCGGAAGAGCAACTGGAAAGGTGAGATATGAAATCGAAGTTTTTCCAATTCTGTAAACGGATTACCTTGCTTGAGTGAGTATGTAATAACGAAAGCGTGATCATTTCTCAAACTAGAATGTAAATTCATTCAATTCGCGTCGGCTTATTGCGGGTTTTCCTAAGAGTGCATATTCTTTGGATCTCCATTTCGGTCCCAACGAAACGGACATGTTTGCGATTCTTGCTATGTGTAGCTTCAGCCTATTGCCAGACGCGGAGGTAGAACGTGTTCATTGTTAAATGATTAATTATAGTAATCATAATTTCTGCATAGATATTCTCCGCTTTGCTCGTAATGCTCATGGAAAAGCAGAAGAATTTGTATATGTGGAAGGCGACTACTACATCGAATGACCTGCTCAAAGCTGTGAAGGTTGGACTTGAATTTGGATTACGTATAACCAGTTTTTTGGCGGTATAATTTATCGAATCGGATATAATTAAACAAAAAAAAATTGAAGATTGAGAGATGTTCAGATAATCTCTGCCGATGTCGATCACCGAACTCTCATGATGTTCATCTCCAACTCCAATTTGGAAATGTGCTTGCGGGAGCTGGACATCCCTAGCATTTTCGAGGAAGGAATAGAGGGTGACAGCTATGGAAAGGTATGCCGTTATTTCCGCGCAACTTCCATAAGCATCTGAATTACGGGTAATAGTTTCTATATTTCACGTGGTCTCTAAACCGATCGAGTTTAAAGAAAACGTGTAAAGGTAAAGGTACATCCCGTCTTCGAGACTGGGCTCGCGGGAGAACACAGCTAGGCCAGTGTCAAAAAATGTGTAGCTTGGTAAAATTTGTTTAACATTACTGTGCACGACCATTTTCAGTTCGCAGTTATCAACACAACCCCGAAATCGATACATGTCCGGCATGGAAGATGCGGCATTAAATTTAAATTTAAATTTTAAAAAGTCAGCGAGGTCAGCTACGCTGATACTCTACACTGAAGATATCTGAAGAGGGTGGAATGAGTTGGTATTTTCATTGTATGTGATGTACGCCGAACCTGATAATATAGATTTTGATCGTTGAAGCTTTTTGGCTGTTTTATCTTGCCACAACGTAACGTATGTTGAGGCATCCAAGCAAGGCTGGTTTGCCACCCCCGCGCCAATTAAACAGCAAAACACACTAATGTACAGCAGCCTAAGGGAAGGAATGGGGGACACTAGAATTTTAACAAAAAAATAACATATTACTCGCTAAATTATTTCTGCGGGATAGTTATCACGCTATATTGAATGTTTACACTTGCCGTTTCCAAATGGCATCGAGCATATTTCGCTTCCCTCACGTGTATGCACACAGAATATGCACACCTTCTGACTCACTTCTCTCTAGAGATAACAAATTTGCGCGTGATTTCGTCTGCTCTCCAACCGGTCTGACAGAGCGCGAGAGCGTGTGAAATAGAGTTCGCGAAATGATATCGGAAGTGATCGTCTCCTCCTCCTTTTCCCATACCCGTCACTCTCCCCTACCCTTCTTGTCTTGCCTTCCCTATTCTTTTAGGGTTGGCAAAAATAGTCCGAAAGGTCCGTTCCGTTCTCGAGGAATGAGATCAGAATGAGTCGGAATGAAAAAAGATCCCTCGCTTTTGGGACTATTGATAGTCCGAACAAAATGAAACATAACTGGTTGGGACTATTAATAGTCCCAACGGAATCTTCTTAAATTGAATCGCGAAACATATGTTGATAAGTGCAATTGCACAAAGGAAACCAAAGCTCACTTGAAATCAAAATTGATCGGAACACAATGTATGTTTCAATGTTTGGACTATTCCGAGTCTCGGACTATTGATAGTCCCAAAGTTTCGGACTATAAATAGTCTCATACTCCTCATACTCAAATAGTCTCATATAGTCCGAAACTTTGGGACTATCAATAGTCTGGACTATCCATTGGACTATTTTTGCCAACCCTATATTCTATATATTCCTTCTCATTCTCGCACATTTCTGCAACTGATGATGCACCCATGTGGTGTACGATAAATAAATAAATACAAATAAAAAGATACCACGTTCTCTTCATTCTATGCGCTGATCGACCGGTCAACAGAGTGTGTAGAATAGGGTTCCGGAATTGGGCATATTTTGAATCATTTCAGATATGTTTCATGTACGCTATATATGCATACTATATATTGAACATGAAACATATCCGAAAATTATTCAAAAGATGCCCAATTACGCCAAATTCCGGAACCCTAGTGTAGAATAGGGTTTCAATTTCCAGGTCATTTCGGGTCATTTTGGAATGTGTTTCAGGTGCGCTACATAGCTGATTAGCTCATAAGCTATATAGCGCACCTGAAACATACCCGAAATTGAGCCTGAATGACCTGAAAATTGAAACCCTAGTGTAGAATGAGGAGAGCGTGGTATCGTTTATCGAACACTAGTGTGGAACCTCTCCCTTCTCGCTATCACTTTCGAAAAATTTATCAAATCTGATGTCCATATAAGGATGGGCTGATAATCTTTACCAGTTGTATTGGTCGATCCACTGACCCTCCTCTAAATCATCACATGCCTCGAATCGTATCGATCTATCCATTGCAGACCATGTCCATCCGCGTCGTAGTCTACACTCCCGATTATCGACATACTGTAGCCGCCGATACTTATCGGCAACTGATGCGACGCCTCTGGATGCGGCGCTACAATTATTCCGATAATCTACTAGAATCAGAAGATGACGAGTACCCATACGAGGACGTCTACGTCGAGCTGCCTGATCGCCACGATCGTCATCGTCGAGAGCGATTCAGAATCCGGGCGACCTTCGCCGATGGCTCTCCGGACCTCCAAGTGAGCAGCACCGACTATCGCGGTCTCTGTCGCGAACTCTGGAGGGGCCTCCACGATTACGACCCGGCGATCCTAGGGGTATGTCTGGATCCCAGAGAGTTACAACGACGTCCGTCTCCAGAATCCGCTCGACGGCAAAGTCGAGATTCTGAATCCTCGACGATGAGATTTCGTCCAAGGTCCAGGAGCAGCCCTTCCCCAATCAGGCCCAGAAGAAGGCGGTCGCTGTCGAGAAGCATGGACTGGATGGTACGAGCGAGGGGCTATCAGGACTTTTACGGAACAACCGACGATGAGGCATCGTCCTCAGATGATTGTCGTCGACGTCGAGGTCCCGATAGGCATTGCCTATCTTCGATCGGTGAATCTTCATCAAATGAGTACCGTCGTGCCCCAGAACGATACATAAGACGTTCCCCTCCTCCTTCGACCGATGCATCCCGAGGTTCTCCTTAAGGCTTCAGAAGATCGCCGTCGTTGAAGCCTTAAATATTGATGTGCATTACTTCACGATTTCATTTTGCAAATCGACAGTTTACGACATGATTTAATTTTTCCCGGCTAATTCATCGATTTTACTGAGCTTTGCTTTGCACTGTAAATTAATAAAACAAGATAATGAGAGTAAAAAATATACGTTTCATTGTTTGATTCCATCAAAGGAACTTCGCTTTCACAAGTATTAACTTTATCTACACTATTTAAAAATTCCGATCCCGAATTGCAATTGCAGCGGTCACATCAACTGCAAATGAATGAGCTGATCTCTCATGGGGAGCAATCGTCTGACTCTCTTCAGTTTGCACGCTCTCTCGTCTCTCTGACCGGTGAGAGAGCGTGCAAACCGAAGAGAATCAGACGATAGCTCCTCATGGCCCCGGCTCTGATATGCATAATCATAACGAACAGCAGAGAGCGCGCAAGAGATCAGGAATATTTATGAATTATCCCGCTTTGAATCCGTTTCGGCCGTATATTAGCGCTACAGATGGACTACTAAGTCAGTCTTCTTTGTTAGGAGGAGACTCCATGATTTCGACCCAGCAATTATGGGGGGTTGCCTCTTCAGAGAGGAATGACGTCCGCCGTCTCCAGAACCTGCTTGACATCTACTAGAGTGTCGTCATCGTCGAGGAGACGAAGGTCCACGGACGGGCATTAGTAGCAGAAGTAAGTCGCCATTTCAACCTGCTTGGAGACGAGAAGTAACTGGAACGTAGTATTCGATGCTGGAACAAAGGGGATTGAGGGACTTGTATGGGGAGACGGACAGTTCGGAAACTGATTCAGATTCAGATTCTGACTCATCGTCATGTGAATAGACGACGTCGATTTCGAGGATTACAAAGTAATGAAAATATTTGTCAGATTTCAATTCGTTCGATTACCTTACATGCGAAACAAATTTGTTTGGTACATTTGTCCCACTCCGCGTTTCATCATTCCTTATCAGGCTACCCTTAGTCAGCTTTCCAGCCACACGTTTGTTCTTGAAGTTGGGCACTTCCTTGCTTGCATTTTTTCATCAAATGTAACTGTTGTTTTGTCCATTTCCACATTATGTTATTTGGATTCTTGACTGGTTAAACCGTACCTCGAGGCATTTAATCAACAATGTCTCTCGTCCTGTATTATTTCCGGCTCAAAATTGTGCGAATGTGTCCCGCTAGGCACTAAAATGCACGAAACATAGAAAGCGGCATTCCCCAGATTCCGCAGAAAACCATTTCGCTATTTGAGGGGGGGGGGATTTCCCATCGAAAACTGTAGGATGATGTAACGTAATTACGCGATTTGTATATATTCGCAAGATTTTCATGTTGAAATACTGGCATATATTTGCACACATGCATGACGCACGTAAAACAAAAGTCATCATTCGATTGCGAATGATTTCATTTCTTTTCCGACCATTATCTCCGTTTTCTTCGCTCTCTTTAGCCTTCTTGAATTGGATTTGAATTTTGAATTAATTTATCCGCACAGATGGTATGGTTGTCGTAGTGTCAAGACGAGTCAAAGAAACGACGCTATTTTTCAATGATCAAAACAACCGTTGAAAATGTTTGTGAAAATCCCCAACCACATGTACACATCACGGGCGGTTTGAAGTCTCGCAACAGGCCACTGGTTTCCAGGATAGGCCCTTGTTGGTACATAGACGATGTGGCGGCACAGCTCGATTTGCCTGGAAATACGCCTATCACCTTTACCTTTAAAGAAGGGGTAACATGAATGAATGCTAGGGAGTCCCACCACGAAGATATCACGCCTCTCATGAGAGAATCGAGCTGAGCATGGGAATGGCGAAATGAGTTCTAACCGGTTTCGGGCACTCTGAGGTATATCTGAGTGACCCCCGAATTCTTTTTGTGCATGCTTCATTTTGGAGCTCCCTACGTGGGGTCGGATATCGGCATCACCCACTTTGAGAGCAGTTTTCTTGGATACGGTGTAAGATAGAGCAAAATTGACCTCTGAGTGACCCCAACTCATTTTTTGAGCTCTATCGATCTATACAAACCAAATTCTCTAAAACCCATTTTTTAGAGTGGTACACTGTAGGTCGATTTTCTCAAAAATGTAGGTAAAGCAGCAGCTCAAATTTTCACAGTAGATGCAGCTCAGCGAGAGCTTTCCAATAAGTGGTTTGCGAAAAAAATGCGGGCACGGTGGTGAGAGTTTCGCCCTTTTAACTTAGTCTGAATCGTTTGAACTTTATTTTCAACGGGGATAGCGATAGGAATTCGATCATTTTCGGCCGCGCGCTCCGAAAAGAGCGGTGTGAAATTAATTCGCTTGTGGAAAATAAAGTTCAAACTATTCAGACGAAGTTAAAAGGGCGAAACTCTCACCACCGTGCCCGCATTTTTTTCGCAAACCATTTATTGGAAAGCTCTCGCTGAGCTGCATCTACTGTGAAAATTTGAGCTGCTGCTTTACCTACATTTTTGAGAAAATCGACCTACAGTTTACCACCCTTAAAAATGGGTTTTAGAGAATTTGGTTTGTATAGATCGATGGAGCTCAAAAAATGAGTTGGGGTCACTCAGAGGTCAATCTTACACCGTATCCAAGAAAACTGCTCTCAAAGTGGGTGATGCCGATATCCGACCCCACGTAGGGAGCTCCAAAATGAAGCATGTGCAAAAAGAATTCGGGGGTCACTCAGACATGCCTCAGGGTGCCCGAAACCGGTTAGAACTCATTTCACGATTTCAGCTCCATTCCCAAGAATGGCGATTTTAGCTCGATTCTTTCGTGAATGGAGTGATATTGCGCTTGCAATGCGAAACTGTAGCCAAATTACCCCAAAAACGAGGCGAAAATAAAGTAGAGCGAGTGAAACTTAAACAAATTAGCCACAACCCTGCGCTGTCAATGAACTTTGCCCGCATGTAAATAACCTCAGAGCTGCCTATGAAACTTCGGATAAAGTGATTCATGACCGGGCTGTCGGATTCTATTACACCCGTATAGTGGGCAATTAAACTAATTTTTCGTGTTACGCCTTCTTTAAATTACCTTTACTTTCTAGGCCGATCGATCGGCGATCGAGTGTATAGAATGAAGAGGCTGTGGCATCGTTTCAAGATTTCGCCATTAGGGTAATCGTCTCTTTATTTCACACACTAACTAGACCGTTCGAGTGGTGAGAGAGTATTGAAAATGAAGAGGCAATTACCCAAATTGTGCATATCATCGTTTCTCGAACTTTATTAGCTATCAAGCAATAAATGTTCCGTCTTTTCGCACCACTATGGATTTCTTCTCCCTTCCCGATGTTTTTCTTCGCGAGTTGATGAGGAAGGTGGACATTGACGATCGGCTGAGGCTCCGCCTTACGTGCCGGTTCGCACGATTTATTCCTCTTTTTGCTCCGAATTTTTCAATTCGATAGCCCTGAGGGGGCACTACGTACAATGAAAACCCACCGGCTGAGAACCAAATATAGACTCTTCTGTAAAACTTTCACAGAAGCATTTTTGACACTTTGGGAACCTGCTGTGAACATACTGATGAAGGATGTTTTTTGGTTCTCTTCCGAAGGTCATCATCTAGTGCCCGCAGAGGGTACTCCCTAATATCTAGCTCATTTCGAAAAACGCTTTTAGGACTGTTGTATTTTCAGTGATTTCGAGAATCTCGTTGCTACAACACATGCTGGGTACTTCGACAGCGCATCCATTGCGACTGAATGGCGTCCCAACAAGTGAGGTTTACAGAAGGGTTCCGAAATTGACTCACTCGGGGAGACCTCGAACAAAGAAGAGAGGGAGGTCTCCATTTTTAATTAGACACTTGAAACGTTTCCTTCATTTCAATATTACTTTTCCCACGTTTAATTTATTGAACGAGAAATGAGAGAGACGTCTCTCCATTCGTCAATTTGATCGCTACTGCGAACGGTTGAGATAGATTTGAGGTAAAATTAGTTGAGTTTCAGAGATGGTATTGAAGCGATTTTGAGTAGATTTTACTACAATTGAGAAGGGAACGTCTCCTGAAACGTCTCCCTCTCATTTTCGACCGAGAGACGTCTCCGAGGGAGACGCGAATGCGAGAGACGTGAGTTTCATTTCGTGTTTCCGAGTTGAGACGTTTCACTTTCGGAACCCTAGTTTACAGAGAAAAAGGGTACCAGGTCGGATGAAAACTACGACATCATGCCGCCTTTGATCTTCCAAAGCCAGCATGGCATAATATTTCACATCCGACCAAAATAGTTTCAAGAAGAGACTCATGCGTTACAAAAATTTAATCTGATTGGTAAACATACGTTTCAGAATCATCATTAAAATCGGCAGCGGTCCTATAATTCATTGTGATGAGAACGAACTTGAGGAGTGTACCTACATTATACGACTGTTTCATCGCATTTCTATCGGAAAACTCACAATTGCTGTATAGATTAGAAATGACGAAAGAGTAAAATGCATTTCAGGTTGGCCCATTTGCGAGGGAATTCGTGCGAAAAGTCCTCGTGAAGTTCACTATCAATGAACTGTGCCTCCGAGTCTATTCAAAAAAGCAATTGGAAAGGTGAGAATATAATTAGAAATTGGGTAGCACGATTTTATAAACGCTCTAAACCGGTTGTTTCCGGCGCAGAACTACTCTATTGGTACAAGTTTTCTTCTAAATTTAAAATAACAGTGTGATCAATTCAGTTCACATCGTCTTACCGCGACATTTTCCAACAGTAGCCATTCTATGGATATATGCGATCGGTGCAATCTAAATGAAACGGAACTGTTGGAAATTCCGCCGATGTGCAGTTTCAGCATAATGAATGGCACCAAGGTTGGTCGTCACATGTATGTACTAATGTTTCTGAATGCGGATACATATTCGATCACAAAAAAATTACTTAGATGTCGTCTGAATTAGTCGTAAAGCTAGCGGAGAAACATAAGCATACGTACGTTTGGAATGCGACCATTGCTTCGAATGACCTCATGAAAGTTGTGCAGGTTAGAATTATATTTTCGTTTTCATCTGTCTGTTTTCATCTGCATATCCTGTCATTACATTGAACGTAAGATAAATATAGATTGAATGCGAGATTTGAAATTGACAAGGAATATTCAGATAATTTCTTCCGATGCCGATCACAGAAGTGTTAAGATGTTCGTCTCCAATTCTAATCTTGAAATGTGTTTGCTGGAGCTGGGAATTCAGAGTATTTTCGAGGAAGGGCTAGCGTTTGAAAGCTATGGAAAGGTAATTGTTCATATTGTTGTCTCGAAAATAGGCGAATGTCACCCATCCTCTGAATGTCACCCATACTCTGCATCCACGAGCAATTTCAGTTCGCATTGATCAACAGAGCACCGGATACGGTAAATCTCCGATATAGACGATGCGTCATTAAATTTCACAAGGCACCGAGGGAAGCCATGATTTCACTTCACAGGGAAGAATTTTGAATGTAATGATGTATAATTTGTCTGTTCGCATGCTGTACGCAGATGAAATTGCTGGTCGTTGTTGTGAAATTGTAGTTTCTTTGATTTCTCACCATAATGCAATAAGCAAAACAATATGAAGCTGTTCTGAGACTAAAGGAAAGGAAACTCCCACAAATTCTGCATGAACTCACACTTTTCTTAGTTGTTTGCCGAGGAAAAGTTAGCACTCTGACTGGGTCGGTTGCGCATGACTTTTCAAAGACCAATACTGCCCTCGTCATGCATTGTCCTTCCCTCATGTGCGATTGCACACAGAATCTGCACACCTTCTGACTCACTCCTCTCTAGTGATACAAAAATTGAAAATCGTCCCTATAATAATCCTTAAATTTCCTGATCGGCTTCACATTTTCTTCTCTCCTCCCTTACGCATCAGCTCAGAAAACCGTTGCGTTTTGCACACAACCTCTACTGTTCAGCTACCGATTGTTTTCAATTCTGCGTACTCTTGTGCAAAACAACATCAGTGAAGGTTTTATCATGAGTGATTGCGAACTTTTTTGAGAATTTCTATTTGTATTTTTTTTCATTTTTTGCTATTTCACAATCTCTTAAAAATGCTCATACTTATAAAAAATAAGCAAATCAAACCGCGATAATGGATCGAATAATGAACACGCCAGTCACTACGATTGTGACCCCAATTGCTGCGAGGGAGACGGCGAAATGGACATCGTGATTTGGAATTTCCTTATTAACTGCATCTTCTGCAATATGTCCTTATTCAAAATATGATGTTTTTTGCAGTTTGATTCTTAAAACATTTAACAAAAAAAAATCACATCACATTTGTATTAATATCAACTGACTCTCGCAGTAGATATTCGCCTCTTTATCGATCTCCACTTCTCTCCTTCCTTTCTATCGTCCAGTGGCCCGTATCTTCTTTGCACACCAAGTGCTCCATTGTTCCGTTTATTATGCTCCCATTTTCTTGTTTAACTCTGATAAATCAGTGTAAGATCAAAATCCAGATGTCCGTACCTCAGATTGCTCTCTACGGGACACCGAAATCCTTCTCCTTTGTCCCACAGATCATGACACCCATTTTCTGATCCACACGCTCTTTTGAATACGTTTGCCGAGATCTCACATTTATCTTTAGGAGAAATACAGTACTTCAATAGGGCTCATAATAAACTCACAGCTCTCAGTGCATTCAGTTGTTTCTATCTCGATTTCTTTTCCATTATGCTTGACAAACCACGCTGCGGTGTTCGGATGTTTGTTGCTAATAGCACAGGTAGCGGCGCCGATGTGATAGAAGGGTGAAATGGGCGGAATATTGTTTATCAGCCATTTATCTGAGCACTGCGTGTATTTTTCGGGTTAGATTATGCAACTAAATGTGAATATTTCTTTTACCGTGAGTGACACTTGCATGGAGTCAGAATCTCTTTTGAATATATGGGGATTGACCGACTCATAATATGTATGTTTTTTGCACATCAGCTCGACTATGAATTTCTCAAAATGAGAAAGGAGTGCAGTCCACACAACAGGAGCAATGAGGGAATTTCTCAAAATGAGAAAGGAGTGCAGTCCACACAACAGAGTCATTGAGGGAATTTCACAAAATGAGAAAGGAGTGCAGTCCACACAACAGGATCATTGAGGGAATTTCACAAAATGAGAAAGGAGTGCAGTCCACACAACAGGGTCATTGAGGGAATTTCACAAAATGAGAAAGGAGTGCAGTCCACACAACAGGGTCATTGAGGGAATTTCACAAAATGAGAAAGGAGTGCAGTCCACACAACAGGATCAATGAGGGAATTTCACAAAATGAGAAAGTAGTGCAGTCCACACAACAGGGTCATTGAGGGAATTTCACAAAATGAGAAAGTAGTGCAGTCCACACAACAGGGTCATTGAGGGAATTTCACAAAATGAGAAAGTAGTGCAGTCCACACAACAGGATCATTAAGGGAATTTCACAAAATGAGAAATTAGTGCAGTCCACACAACAGGATCATTGAGGGAATTTCACAAAATGAGAAAGGCGTGCAGTCCACACAAAAGGATCAATGAGGGAATTTCACAAAATGAGAAATTAGTGCAGTCCACACAACAGGGTCATTGAGGGAATTTCACAAAATGAGAAAGGAGTGCAGTCCACACAACAGGGTCATTGAGGGAATTTCACAAAATGAGAAAGGAGTGCAGTCCACACAACAGGATCATTGAGGGAATTTCACAAAATGAGAAAGGAGGGCAGTCCAAACAAAAGGATCAATGAGGGAATTTCACAAAATGAGAAAGTAGTGCAGTCCACACAACAGGGTCATTGAGGGAATTTCACAAAATGAGAAAGTAGTGCAGTCCACATAACAGGGTCATTGAGGGAATTTCACAAAATGAGAAAGTAGTGCAGTCCACACAACAGGATCATTAAGGGAATTTCACAAAATGAGAAATTAGTGCAGTCCACACAACAGGATCATTGAGGGAATTTCACAAAATGAGAAAGGCGTGCAGTCCACACAAAAGGATCAATGACGGAATTTCACAAAATGAGAAATTAGTGCAGTCCACACAACAGGGTCATTGAGGGAATTTCACAAAATGAGAAAGGAGTGCAGTCCACACAACAGGGTCATTGAGGGAATTTCACAAAATGAGAAAGGAGTGCAGTCCACACAACAGGATCATTGAGGGAATTTCACAAAATGAGAAAGGAGGGCAGTCCACACAAAAAGATCAATGAGGGAATTTCTCAAAATGAGAAAGGAGTGCAGTCCACACAACAGGATCAATGAGTGAATTTCACAAAATGAGAAATGAGTGCAGTCCACACAAAAGGATCAATGAGGGAATTTCTCAAAATGAGAAAGGAGTGCAGTCCACACAACAGGATCATTGAGGGAATTTCACAAAATGAGAAAGGAGTGCAGTCCACACAACAGGATCAATGAGGGAATTTCACAAAATGAGAAAGGAGTGCAGTCCATACAACAGGATCATTGAGGGAATTTCACAAAATGAGAAAGGAGTGCAGTCCACACAACAGGGTCATTGAGGGAATTTCACAAAATGAGAAAGGAGTGCAGTCCACACAACAGGATCAATGAGGGAATTTCACAAAATGAGAAAGGAGTGCAGTCCACACAAAAGGATCAATGAGGGAATTTCTCAAAATGAGAAAGGAGTGCAGTCCATACAACAGGATCATTGAGGGAATTTCACAAAATGAGAAAGGAGTGCAGTCCACACAACAGGATCAATGAGGGAATTTCACAAAATGAGAAAGGAGTGCAGTCCACACAAAAGGATCAATGAGGGAATTTCACAAAATGAGAAAGGAGTGCAGTCCACACAACAGGGTCATTGAGGGAATTTCACAAAATGAGAAAGGAGTGCAGTCCACACAACAGGATCAATGAGGGAATTTCACAAAATGAGAAAGGAGTGCAGTCCATACAACAGGATCATTGAGGGAATTTCACAAAATGAGAAAGGAGTGCAGTCCACACAACAGGGTCATTGAGGGAATTTCACAAAATGAGAAAGGCGTGCAGTCCACACAACAGGGTCATTGAGGGAATTTCACAAAATGAGAAAGGAGTGCAGTCCACACAACAGGATCAATGAGGGAATTTCACAAAATGAGAAAGGAGTGCAGTCCACACAAAAGGATCAATGAGGGAATTTTTCAAAATGAGAAAGGAGTGCAGTCCATACAACAGGGTCATTGAGGGAATTTCACAAAATGAGAAAGGAGTGCAGTCCACACAACAGGATCAATGAGGGAATTTCACAAAATGAGAAAGGAGTGCAGTCCACACAAAAGGATCAATGAGGGAATTTTTCAAAATGAGAAAGGAGTGCAGTCCATACAACAGGATCATTGAGGGAATTTCACAAAATGAGAAAGGAGTGCAATCCACAGAACAGGGTCATTGAGGGAATTTCACAAAATGAGAAAGGCGTGCAGTCCACACAAAAGGATCAATGAGGGAATTTCTCAAAATGAGAAAGGAGTGCAGTCCATACAACAGGATCATTGAGGGAATTTCACAAAATGAGAAAGGAGTGCAGTCCACACAACAGGATCAATGAGGGAATTTCACAAAATGAGAAAGGCGTGCAGTCCACACAACAGGGTCATTGAGGGAATTTCACAAAATGAGAAAGGAGTGCAGTCCACACAAAAGGATCAATGAGGGAATTTCTCAAAATGAGAAAGGAGTGCAGTCCATACAACAGGATCATTGAGGGAATTTCACAAAATGAGAAAGGAGTGCAGTCCACACAACAGGATCAATGAGGGAATTTCACAAAATGAGAAAGGAGTGCAGTCCACACAAAAGGATCAATGAGGGAATTTTTCAAAATGAGAAAGGAGTGCAGTCCATACAACAGGATCATTGAGGGAATTTCACAAAATGAGAAAGGAGTGCAGTCCACACAACAGGGTCATTGAGGGAATTTCACAAAATGAGAAAGGAGTGCAGTCCACACAACAGGATCAATGAGGGAATTTCACAAAATGAGAAGGGAGTGCAGTCCACACAAAAGGATCAATGAGGGAATTTTTCAAAATGAGAAAGGAGTGCAGTCCATACAACAGGATCATTGAGGGAATTTCACAAAATGAGAAAGGAGTACAGTCCACACAACAGGATCAATGAGGGAATTTTTCAAAATGAGAAAGGAGTGCAGTCCATACTACAGGTTCATTGAGGGAATTTTTCAAAATGAGAAAGGAGTGCAGTCCATACAACAGGATCATTGAGGGAATTTCACAAAATGAGAAAGGAGTACAGTCCACACAACAGGATCAATGAGGGAATTTCTCAAAATGAGAAAGGAGTGCAGTCCACACAACAGGATCATTGAGGGAATTTCACAAAATTAGAAAGGCGTGCAGTCCACACAATAGGATCAATGAGGGAATTTCTCAAAATGAGAAAGGAGTGCAGTCCACACAACAGGATCATTGAGGGAATTTCACAAAATTAGAAAGGCGTGCAGTCCACACAATAGGATCAATGAGGGAATTTCTCAAAATGAGAAAGGAGTGCAGTCCATACAACAGGATCATTGAGGGAATTTCACAAAATGAGAAAGGAGTGCAGTCCACACAACAAGGTCATTGAGGGAGTTTCACAAAATGAGAAAGGAGTGCAGTCCACACAACAGGGTCATTGAGGGAATTTCACAAAATGAGAAAGGAGTGCAGTCCACACAACAGGGTCATTGAGGGAATTTCACAAAATGAGAAAGGCGTGCAGTCCACACAAAAGGATCAATGAGGGAATTTCTCAAAATGAGAAAGGAGTGCAGTCCATACAACAGGATCATTGAGGGAATTTCACAAAATGAGAAAGGAGTGCAGTCCACACAACAGGGTCACTGAGGGAATTTCAAAAAATGAGAAAGGTGTGCAGTCCACAGAAAAAGATCAATGAGGGAATTTTTCAAAATGAGAAAGGAGTGCAGTCCATACAACAGGATCATTGAGGGAATTTCACAAAATGAGAAAGGAGTGCAGTCCACACAACAGGGTCATTGAGGGAATTTCACAAAATGAGAAAGGCGTGCAGTCCACACAAAAGGATCAATGAGGGAATTTCTCAAAATGAGAAAGGAGTGCAGTCCATACAACAGGGTCATTGAGGAAATTTCACAAAATGAGAAAGGAGTGCAGTCCACACAACAGGGTCATTGAGGGAATTTCACAAAATGAGAAAGGCGTGCAGTCCACACAAAAGGATCAATGAGGGAATTTCTCAAAATGAGAAAGGAGTGCAGTCCATACAACAGGATCATTTAGGGAATTTCACAAAATGAGAAAGACGTGCAGTCCACACAAAAGGATCAATGAGGGAATTTCTCAAAATGAGAAAGGAGTGCAGTCCATACAACAGGATCATTGAGGGAATTTCACAAAATGAGAAAGGAGTGCAGTCCACACAACAGGGTCACTGAGGGAATTTCAAAAAATGAGAAAGGAGTGCAGTCCACAGAAAAAGATCAATGAGGGAATTTTTCAAAATGAGAAAGGAGTGCAGTCCACACAACAGGGTCATTGAGGGAATTTCACAAAATGAGAAAGGAGTGCAGTCCACACAACAGGGTCATTGAGGGAATTTCACAAAATGAGAAAGGAGTGTAGTCCATACAACAGGTTTATTGAGGGAATTTCACAAAATGAGAAAGGCGTGCAGTCCACACAAAAGGATCAATGAGGGAATTTCACAAAATGAGAAAGGAGTGCAGTCCATACAACAGGATCATTGAGGGAATTTCACAAAATGAGAAAGGAGTGCAGTCCATACAACAGGATCAATGAGGGAATTTCACAAAATGAGAAAGGAGTGCAGTCCATACAACAGGATCATTGAGGGAATTTCACAAAATGAGAAAGGAGTGCAGTCCACACAACAGGGTCACTGAGGGAATTTCAAAAAATGAGAAAGGAGTGCAGTCCACAGAAAAAGATCAATGAGGGAATTTTTCAAAATGAGAAAGGAGTGCAGTCCACACAACAGGGTCATTGAGGGAATTTCACAAAATGAGAAAGGAGTGCAGTCCACACAACAGGGTCATTGAGGGAATTTCACAAAATGAGAAAGGAGTGTAGTCCATACAACAGGTTTATTGAGGGAATTTCACAAAATGAGAAAGGCGTGCAGTCCACACAAAAGGATCAATGAGGGAATTTCACAAAATGAGAAAGGAGTGCAGTCCATACAACAGGATCATTGAGGGAATTTCACAAAATGAGAAAGGAGTGCAGTCCATACAACAGGATCAATGAGGGAATTTCACAAAATGAGAAAGGAGTGCAGTCCATACAACAGGATCATTGAGGGAATTTCACAAAATGAGAAAGGAGTGCAGTCCACACAACAGGGTCATTGAGGGAATTTCACAAAATGAGAAAGGAGTGCAGTCCACACAAAAGGATCAATGAGGGAATTTCTCAAAATGAGAAAGGAGTGCAGTCCATACAACAGGATCATTTAGGGAATTTCACAAAATGAGAAAGACGTGCAGTCCACACAAAAGGATCAATAAGGGAATTTTTCAAAATGAGAAAGGAGTGTAGTCCATACAACAGGTTTATTGAGGGAATTTCACAAAATGAGAAAGGCGTGCAGTCCACACAAAAGGATCAATGAGGGAATTTCTCAAAATGAGAAAGGAGTGCAGTCCACACAACAGGATCATTGAGGGAATTTCACAAAATGAGAAAGGCGTGCATTCCACACAAAAGGATCAATGAGGGAATTTCTCAAAATGAGAAAGGAGCGCAGTCCATACAACAGGATCATTGAGGGAATTTCACAAAATGAAAAAGGAGTGCAGTCCACACAACAGGATCAATGAGGGAATTTCTCAAAATGAGAAAGGAGTGCAGTCCATACAACAGGATCATTGAGGGAATTTCACAAAATGAGAAAGGAGTGCAGTCCACACAACAGGGTCATTGAGGGAATTTCACAAAATGAGAAAGGAGTGCAGTCCACACAACAGGGTCATTGAGGGAATTTCACAAAATGAGAAAGGAGTGTAGTCCATACAACAGGTTTATTGAGGGAATTTCACAAAATGAGAAAGGCGTGCAGTCCACACAAAAGGATCAATGAGGGAATTTCACAAAATGAGAAAGGAGTGCAGTCCATACAACAGGATCATTGAGGGAATTTCACAAAATGAGAAAGGAGTGCAGTCCATACAACAGGATCAATGAGGGAATTTCACAAAATGAGAAAGGAGTGCAGTCCATACAACAGGATCATTGAGGGAATTTCACAAAATGAGAAAGGAGTGCAGTCCACACAACAGGGTCACTGAGGGAATTTCAAAAAATGAGAAAGGAGTGCAGTCCACAGAAAAAGATCAATGAGGGAATTTTTCAAAATGAGAAAGGAGTGCAGTCCACACAACAGGGTCATTGAGGGAATTTCACAAAATGAGAAAGGAGTGCAGTCCACACAACAGGGTCATTGAGGGAATTTCACAAAATGAGAAAGGAGTGTAGTCCATACAACAGGTTTATTGAGGGAATTTCACAAAATGAGAAAGGCGTGCAGTCCACACAAAAGGATCAATGAGGGAATTTCACAAAATGAGAAAGGAGTGCAGTCCATACAACAGGATCATTGAGGGAATTTCACAAAATGAGAAAGGAGTGCAGTCCATACAACAGGATCAATGAGGGAATTTCACAAAATGAGAAAGGAGTGCAGTCCATACAACAGGATCATTGAGGGAATTTCACAAAATGAGAAAGGAGTGCAGTCCACACAACAGGGTCATTGAGGGAATTTCACAAAATGAGAAAGGAGTGCAGTCCACACAAAAGGATCAATGAGGGAATTTCTCAAAATGAGAAAGGAGTGCAGTCCATACAACAGGATCATTTAGGGAATTTCACAAAATGAGAAAGACGTGCAGTCCACACAAAAGGATCAATAAGGGAATTTTTCAAAATGAGAAAGGAGTGTAGTCCATACAACAGGTTTATTGAGGGAATTTCACAAAATGAGAAAGGCGTGCAGTCCACACAAAAGGATCAATGAGGGAATTTCTCAAAATGAGAAAGGAGTGCAGTCCACACAACAGGATCATTGAGGGAATTTCACAAAATGAGAAAGGCGTGCATTCCACACAAAAGGATCAATGAGGGAATTTCTCAAAATGAGAAAGGAGCGCAGTCCATACAACAGGATCATTGAGGGAATTTCACAAAATGAAAAAGGAGTGCAGTCCACACAACAGGATCAATGAGGGAATTTCTCAAAATGAGAAAGGAGTGCAGTCCATACAACAGGATCATTGAGGGAATTTCACAAAATGAGAAAGGAGTGCAGTCCACACAACAGGGTCATTGAGGGAATTTCACAAAATGAGAAAGGAGTGCAGTCCACACAACAGGGTCATTGAGGGAATTTCACAAAATGAGAAAGGAGTGCAGTCCACACAACAGGGTCATTGAGGGAATTTCACAAAATGAGAAAGGCGTGCAGTCCACACAAAAGGATCAATGAGGGAATTTCACAAAATGAGAAAGGAGTGCAGTCCATACAACAGGATCATTGAGGGAATTTCACAAAATGAGAAAGGAGTGCAGTCCACACAAAAGGATCAATGAGGGAATTTTTCAAAATGAGAAAAGAGTGTAGTCCATACAACAGGTTTATTGAGGGAATTTCACAAAATGAGAAAGGAGTGTAGTCCATACAACAGGATCATTGAGGGAATTTCACAAAATGAGAAAGGCGTGCAGTCCACACAAAAGGATCAATGAGGGAATTTCACAAAATGAGAAAGGAGTGCAGTCCATACAACAGGATCATTGAGGGAATTTCACAAAATGAGAAAGGAGTGCAGTCCATACAACAGGATCAATGAGGGAATTTCACAAAATGAGAAAGGAGTGCAGTCCATACAACAGGATCATTGAGGGAATTTCACAAAATGAGAAAGGAGTGCAGTCCACACAACAGGGTCATTGAGGGAATTTCACAAAATGAGAAAGGAGTGCAGTCCACACAAAAGGATCAATGAGGGAATTTCTCAAAATGAGAAAGGAGTGCAGTCCATACAACAGGATCATTTAGGGAATTTCACAAAATGAGAAAGACGTGCAGTCCACACAAAAGGATCAATAAGGGAATTTTTCAAAATGAGAAAGGAGTGTAGTCCATACAACAGGTTTATTGAGGGAATTTCACAAAATGAGAAAGGCGTGCAGTCCACACAAAAGGATCAATGAGGGAATTTCTCAAAATGAGAAAGGAGTGCAGTCCACACAACAGGATCATTGAGGGAATTTCACAAAATGAGAAAGGCGTGCATTCCACACAAAAGGATCAATGAGGGAATTTCTCAAAATGAGAAAGGAGCGCAGTCCATACAACAGGATCATTGAGGGAATTTCACAAAATGAAAAAGGAGTGCAGTCCACACAACAGGATCAATGAGGGAATTTCTCAAAATGAGAAAGGAGTGCAGTCCATACAACAGGATCATTGAGGGAATTTCACAAAATGAGAAAGGAGTGCAGTCCACACAACAGGGTCATTGAGGGAATTTCACAAAATGAGAAAGGAGTGCAGTCCACACAACAGGGTCATTGAGGGAATTTCACAAAATGAGAAAGGAGTGTAGTCCATACAACAGGTTTATTGAGGGAATTTCACAAAATGAGAAAGGCGTGCAGTCCACACAAAAGGATCAATGAGGGAATTTCACAAAATGAGAAAGGAGTGCAGTCCATACAACAGGATCATTGAGGGAATTTCACAAAATGAGAAAGGAGTGCAGTCCATACAACAGGATCAATGAGGGAATTTCACAAAATGAGAAAGGAGTGCAGTCCATACAACAGGATCATTGAGGGAATTTCACAAAATGAGAAAGGAGTGCAGTCCACACAACAGGGTCACTGAGGGAATTTCAAAAAATGAGAAAGGAGTGCAGTCCACAGAAAAAGATCAATGAGGGAATTTTTCAAAATGAGAAAGGAGTGCAGTCCACACAACAGGGTCATTGAGGGAATTTCACAAAATGAGAAAGGAGTGCAGTCCACACAACAGGGTCATTGAGGGAATTTCACAAAATGAGAAAGGAGTGTAGTCCATACAACAGGTTTATTGAGGGAATTTCACAAAATGAGAAAGGCGTGCAGTCCACACAAAAGGATCAATGAGGGAATTTCACAAAATGAGAAAGGAGTGCAGTCCATACAACAGGATCATTGAGGGAATTTCACAAAATGAGAAAGGAGTGCAGTCCATACAACAGGATCAATGAGGGAATTTCACAAAATGAGAAAGGAGTGCAGTCCATACAACAGGATCATTGAGGGAATTTCACAAAATGAGAAAGGAGTGCAGTCCACACAACAGGGTCATTGAGGGAATTTCACAAAATGAGAAAGGAGTGCAGTCCACACAAAAGGATCAATGAGGGAATTTCTCAAAATGAGAAAGGAGTGCAGTCCATACAACAGGATCATTTAGGGAATTTCACAAAATGAGAAAGACGTGCAGTCCACACAAAAGGATCAATAAGGGAATTTTTCAAAATGAGAAAGGAGTGTAGTCCATACAACAGGTTTATTGAGGGAATTTCACAAAATGAGAAAGGCGTGCAGTCCACACAAAAGGATCAATGAGGGAATTTCTCAAAATGAGAAAGGAGTGCAGTCCACACAACAGGATCATTGAGGGAATTTCACAAAATGAGAAAGGCGTGCATTCCACACAAAAGGATCAATGAGGGAATTTCTCAAAATGAGAAAGGAGCGCAGTCCATACAACAGGATCATTGAGGGAATTTCACAAAATGAAAAAGGAGTGCAGTCCACACAACAGGATCAATGAGGGAATTTCTCAAAATGAGAAAGGAGTGCAGTCCATACAACAGGATCATTGAGGGAATTTCACAAAATGAGAAAGGAGTGCAGTCCACACAACAGGGTCATTGAGGGAATTTCACAAAATGAGAAAGGAGTGCAGTCCACACAACAGGGTCATTGAGGGAATTTCACAAAATGAGAAAGGAGTGCAGTCCACACAACAGGGTCATTGAGGGAATTTCACAAAATGAGAAAGGCGTGCAGTCCACACAAAAGGATCAATGAGGGAATTTCACAAAATGAGAAAGGAGTGCAGTCCATACAACAGGATCATTGAGGGAATTTCACAAAATGAGAAAGGAGTGCAGTCCACACAAAAGGATCAATGAGGGAATTTTTCAAAATGAGAAAAGAGTGTAGTCCATACAACAGGTTTATTGAGGGAATTTCACAAAATGAGAAAGGAGTGTAGTCCATACAACAGGTTTATTGAGGGAATTTCACAAAATGAGAAAGGCGTGCAGTCCACACAAAAGGATCAATGAGGGAATTTCACAAAATGAGAAAAGAGTGCAGTCCATACAACAGGATCAATGAGGGAATTTCACAAAATGAGAAAGGAGTGCAGTCCATACAACAGGATCATTGAGGGAATTTCACAAAATGAGAAAGGAGTGCAGTCCACACAACAGGGTCATTGAGGGAATTTCACAAAATGAGAAAGGCGTGCAGTCCACACAAAAGGATCAATGAGGGAATTTCTCAAAATGAGAAAGGAGTGCAGTCCATACAACAGGATCATTTAGGGAATTTCACAAAATGAGAAAGGCGTGCATTCCACACAAAAGGATCAATGAGGGAATTTCTCAAAATGAGAAAGGAGCGCAGTCCATACAACAGGATCATTGAGGGAATTTCACAAAATGAAAAAGGAGTGCAGTCCACACAACAGGATCAATGAGGGAATTTCTCAAAATGAGAAAGGAGTGCAGTCCATACAACAGGATCATTGAGGGAATTTCACAAAATGAGAAAGGAGTGCAGTCCACACAACAGGGTCATTGAGGGAATTTCACAAAATGAGAAAGGAGTGCAGTCCACACAACAGGGTCATTGAGGGAATTTCACAAAATGAGAAAGGAGTGCAGTCCACACAACAGGGTCATTGAGGGAATTTCACAAAATGAGAAAGGCGTGCAGTCCACACAAAAGGATCAATGAGGGAATTTCACAAAATGAGAAAGGAGTGCAGTCCATACAACAGGATCATTGAGGGAATTTCACAAAATGAGAAAGGAGTGCAGTCCATACAACAGGATCATTGAGGGAATTTCACAAAATGAGAAAGACGTGCAGTCCACACAAAAGGATCAATGAGGGAATTTTTCAAAATGAGAAAGGAGTGCAGTCCACACAACAGGGTCATTGAGGGAGTTTCACAAAATGAGAAAGGCGTGCAGTCCACACAAAAGGATCAATGAGGGAATTTCACAAAATGAGAAAGGAGTGCAGTCCACACAACAGGGTCATTGAGGGAATTTCTCAAAATGAGAAAGGAGTGCAGTCCATACAACAGGATCATTGAGGGAATTTCACAAAATGAGAAAGGAGTGCAGTCCACACAACAGGGTCATTGAGGGAGTTTCACAAAATGAGAAAGGAGTGCAGTCCACACAACAGGGTCATTGAGGGAATTTCACAAAATGAGAAAGGAGTGCAGTCCACACAACAGGGTCATTGAGGGAGTTTCACAAAATGAGAAAGGAGTGCAGTCCACACAACAGGGTCATTGAGGGAATTTCACAAAATGAGAAAGGAGTGCAGTCCACACAACAGGGTCATGGAGGGAATTTCACAAAATGAGAAAGGCGTGCAGTCCACACAAAAGGATCAATGAGGGAATTTCTCAAAATGAGAAAGGAGTGCAGTCCATACAACAGGATCATTGAGGGAATTTCACAAAATGAGAAAGGAGTGCAGTCCACACAACAGGGTCACTGAGGGAATTTCAAAAAATGAGAAAGGAGTGCAGTCCACAGAAAAAGATCAATGAGGGAATTTTTCAAAATGAGAAAGGAGTGCAGTCCATACAACAGGATCATTGAGGGAATTTCACAAAATGAGAAAGGAGTGCAGTCCACACAACAGGGTCATTGAGGGTATTTCACAAAATGAGAAAGGCGTGCAGTCCACACAAAAGGATCAATGAGGGAATTTCTCAAAATGAGAAAGGAGTGCAGTCCATACAACAGGGTCATTGAGGAAATTTCACAAAATGAGAAAGGAGTGCAGTCCACACAACAGGGTCATTGAGGGAATTTCACAAAATGAGAAAGGCGTGCAGTCCACACAAAAGGATCAATGAGGGAATTTCTCAAAATGAGAAAGGAGTGCAGTCCATACAACAGGATCATTTAGGGAATTTCACAAAATGAGAAAGACGTGCAGTCCACACAAAAGGATCAATGAGGGAATTTTTCAAAATGAGAAAGGAGTGCAGTCCATACAACAGGTTCATTGAGGGAATTTCACAAAATGAGAAAGGAGTGCAGTCCATACAACAGGATCATTTAGGGAATTTCACAAAATGAGAAAGACGTGCAGTCCACACAACAGGATCAATGAGGGAATTTCACAAAATGAGAAAGGAGTGCAGTCCACACAACAGGGTCATTGAGGGAATTTCACAAAATGAGAAAGGAGTGCAGTCCACACAACAGGGTCATGGAGGGAATTTCACAAAATGAGAAAGGCGTGCAGTCCACACAAAAGGATCAATGAGGGAATTTCTCAAAATGAGAAAGGAGTGCAGTCCATACAACAGGATCATTGAGGGAATTTCACAAAATGAGAAAGGAGTGCAGTCCATACAACAGGATCATTGAGGGAATTTCACAAAATGAGAAAGGAGTGCAGTCCACACAACAGGGTCATTGAGGGTATTTCACAAAATGAGAAAGGCGTGCAGTCCACACAAAAGGATCAATGAGGGAATTTCTCAAAATGAGAAAGGAGTGCAGTCCATACAACAGGGTCATTGAGGAAATTTCACAAAATGAGAAAGGAGTGCAGTCCACACAACAGGGTCATTGAGGGAATTTCACAAAATGAGAAAGGCGTGCAGTCCACACAAAAGGATCAATGAGGGAATTTCTCAAAATGAGAAAGGAGTGCAGTCCATACAACAGGATCATTTAGGGAATTTCACAAAATGAGAAAGACGTGCAGTCCACACAAAAGGATCAATGAGGGAATTTTTCAAAATGAGAAAGGAGTGCAGTCCATACAACAGGTTCATTGAGGGAATTTCACAAAATGAGAAAGGAGTGCAGTCCATACAACAGGATCATTTAGGGAATTTCACAAAATGAGAAAGACGTGCAGTCCACACAACAGGATCACTGAGGGAATTTCAAAAAATGAGAAAGGAGTGCAGTCCACAGAAAAAGATCAATGAGGGAATTTTTCAAAATGAGAAAGGAGTGCAGTCCATACAACAGGATCATTGAGGGAATTTCACAAAATGAGAAAGGAGTGCAGTCCACACAACAGGGTCATTGAGGGTATTTCACAAAATGAGAAAGGCGTGCAGTCCACACAAAAGGATCAATGAGGGAATTTCTCAAAATGAGAAAGGAGTGCAGTCCATACAACAGGGTCATTGAGGAAATTTCACAAAATGAGAAAGGAGTGCAGTCCACACAACAGGGTCATTGAGGGAATTTCACAAAATGAGAAAGGCGTGCAGTCCACACAAAAGGATCAATGAGGGAATTTCTCAAAATGAGAAAGGAGTGCAGTCCATACAACAGGATCATTTAGGGAATTTCACAAAATGAGAAAGACGTGCAGTCCACACAAAAGGATCAATGAGGGAATTTTTCAAAATGAGAAAGGAGTGCAGTCCATACAACAGGTTCATTGAGGGAATTTCACAAAATGAGAAAGGAGTGCAGTCCATACAACAGGATCATTTAGGGAATTTCACAAAATGAGAAAGACGTGCAGTCCACACAAAAGGATCAATGAGGGAATTTTTCAAAATGAGAAAGGAGCGCAGTTCATACAACAGGATCATTTAGGGAATTTCACAAAATGAGAAAGGAGCGCAGTTCATACAACAGGATCATTGAGGGAATTTCACAAAATGAGAAAGGCGTGCAGTCCACACAAAAGGATCAATGAGGGAATTTCTCAAAATGAGAAAGGAGCGCAGTTCATACAACAGGATCATTGAGGGAATTTCACAAAATGAAAAAGGAGTGCAGTCCACACAACAGGATCAATGAGGGAATTTCTCAAAATGAGAAAGGAGTGCAGTCCATACAACAGGATCATTGAGGGAATTTCACAAAATGAGAAAGGAGTGCAGTCCACACAACAGGGTCATTGAGGGAATTTCACAAAATGAGAAAGGAGTGCAGTCCACACAACAGGATCATTGAGGGAATTTCACAAAATTAGAAAGGCGTGCAGTCCACACAATAGGATCAATGAGGGAATTTCTCAAAATGAGAAAGGAGTGCAGTCCATACAACAGGATCATTGAGGGAATTTCACAAAATGAGAAAGGAGTGCAGTCCACACAACAGGGTCATTGAGGGAGTTTCACAAAATGAGAAAGGAGTGCAGTCCACACAACAGGGTCATTGAGGGAATTTCACAAAATGAGAAAGGAGTGCAGTCCACACAACAGGGTCATTGAGGGAATTTCACAAAATGAGAAAGGCGTGCAGTCCACACAAAAGGATCAATGAGGGAATTTCTCAAAATGAGAAAGTAGTGCAGTCCATACAACAGGATCATTGAGGGAATTTCACAAAATGAGAAAGGAGTGCAGTCCACACAACAGGGTCACTGAGGGAATTTCAAAAAATGAGAAAGGAGTGCAGTCCATACAACAGGATCATTGAGGGAATTTCACAAAATGAGAAAGGAGTGCAGTCCACACAACAGGGTCATTGAGGGAATTTCACAAAATGAGAAAGGAGTGCAGTCCACACAACAGGATCATTGAGGGAATTTCACAAAATTAGAAAGGCGTGCAGTCCACACAATAGGATCAATGAGGGAATTTCTCAAAATGAGAAAGGAGTGCAGTCCATACAACAGGATCATTGAGGGAATTTCACAAAATGAGAAAGGAGTGCAGTCCACACAACAGGGTCATTGAGGGAGTTTCACAAAATGAGAAAGGAGTGCAGTCCACACAACAGGGTCATTGAGGGAATTTCACAAAATGAGAAAGGAGTGCAGTCCACACAACAGGGTCACTGAGGGAATTTCACAAAATGAGAAAGGCGTGCAGTCCACACAAAAGGATCAATGAGGGAATTTCTCAAAATGAGAAAGGAGTGCAGTCCATACAACAGGATCATTGAGGGAATTTCACAAAATGAGAAAGGAGTGCAGTCCACACAACAGGGTCACTGAGGGAATTTCAAAAAATGAGAAAGGAGTGCAGTCCATACAACAGGATCATTGAGGGAATTTCACAAAATGAGAAAGGAGTGCAGTCCACACAACAGGGTCATTGAGGGAATTTTTCAAAATGAGAAAGGAGTGCAGTCCATACAACAGGATCATTGAGGGAATTTCACAAAATGAGAAAGGCGTGCAGTCCACACAAAAGGATCAATGAGGGAATTTCTCAAAATGAGAAAGGAGTGCAGTCCATACAACAGGGTCATTGAGGAAATTTCACAAAATGAGAAAGGAGTGCAGTCCACACAACAGGGTCATTGAGGGAATTTCACAAAATGAGAAAGGCGTGCAGTCCACACAAAAGGATCAATGAGGGAATTGCTCAAAATGAGAAAGGAGTGCAGTCCATACAACAGGATCATTTAGGGAATTTCACAAAATGAGAAAGGAGCGCAGTCCATACAACAGGATCATTGAGGGAATTTCACAAAATGAAAAAGGAGTGCAGTCCATACAACAGGATCATTGAGGGAATTTCACAAAATGAGAAAGGAGTGCAGTCCACACAACAGGGTCACTGAGGGAATTTCTCAAAATGAGAAAGGAGTGCAGTCCATACAACAGGATCATTTAGGGAATTTTTCAAAATGAGAAAGGAGTGCAGTCCATACAACAGGGTCATTGAGGAAATTTCACAAAATGAGAAAGGAGTGCAGTCCACACAACAGGGTCATTGAGGGAATTTCACAAAATGAGAAAGGCGTGCAGTCCACAGAAAAGGATCAATGAGGGAATTTCTCAAAATGAGAAAGGAGTGCAGTCCACACAACAGGGTCATTGAGGGAATTTCACAAAATGAGAAAGGCGTGCAGTCCACAGAAAAGGATCAATGAGGGAATTTCTCAAAATGAGAAAGGAGTGCAGTCCATACAACAGGATCAATGAGGGAATTTCTCAAAATGAGAAAGGAGTGCAGTCCATACAACAGGATCATTGAGGGAATTTCACAAAATGAGAAAGGAGTGCAGTCCACACAACAGGATCATTGAGGGAATTTCACAAAATTAGAAAGGCGTGCAGTCCATACAACAGGATCATTGAGGGAATTTCACAAAATGAGAAAGGAGTGCAGTCCACACAACAGGGTCACTGAGGGAATTTCAAAAAATGAGAAAGGAGTGCAGTCCATACAACAGGATCATTGAGGGAATTTCACAAAATGAGAAAGGAGTGCAGTCCACACAACAGGGTCATTGAGGGAATTTTTCAAAATGAGAAAGGAGCGCAGTCCATACAACAGGATCATTGAGGGAATTTCACAAAATGAAAAAGGAGTGCAGTCCATACAACAGGATCATTGAGGGAATTTCACAAAATGAGAAAGGAGTGCAGTCCACACAACAGGGTCATTGAGGGAATTTTTCAAAATGAGAAAGGAGTGCAGTCCACACAACAGGGTCATTGAGGGAATTTCACAAAATGAGAAAGGCGTGCAGTCCACACAAAAGGATCAATGAGGGAATTTCTCAAAATGAGAAAGGAGTGCAGTCCATACAACAGGATCATTGAGGGAATTTCACAAAATGAGAAAGGAGTGCAGTCCACACAACAGGGTCACTGAGGGAATTTCAAAAAATGAGAAAGGAGTGCAGTCCATACAACAGGATCATTGAGGGAATTTCACAAAATGAGAAAGGAGTGCAGTCCACACAACAGGGTCATTGAGGGAATTTTTCAAAATGAGAAAGGAGTGCAGTCCATACAACAGGATCATTGAGGGAATTTCACAAAATGAGAAAGGCGTGCAGTCCACACAAAAGGATCAATGAGGGAATTTCTCAAAATGAGAAAGGAGTGCAGTCCATACAACAGGGTCATTGAGGAAATTTCACAAAATGAGAAAGGAGTGCAGTCCACACAACATGGTCATTGAGGGAATTTCACAAAATGAGAAAGGCGTGCAGTCCACACAAAAGGATCAATGAGGGAATTTCTCAAAATGAGAAAGGAGTGCAGTCCATACAACAGGATCATTTAGGGAATTTCACAAAATGAGAAAGGAGCGCAGTCCATACAACAGGATCATTGAGGGAATTTCACAAAATGAAAAAGGAGTGCAGTCCATACAACAGGATCATTGAGGGAATTTCACAAAATGAGAAAGGAGTGCAGTCCACACAACAGGGTCACTGAGGGAATTTCAAAAAATGAGAAAGGAGTGCAGTCCATACAACAGGATCATTGAGGGAATTTCACAAAATGAGAAAGGAGTGCAGTCCACACAACAGGGTCATTGAGGGAATTTTTCAAAATGAGAAAGGAGTGCAGTCCATACAACAGGGTCATTGAGGAAATTTCACAAAATGAGAAAGGAGTGCAGTCCACACAACAGGGTCATTGAGGGAATTTCACAAAATGAGAAAGGCGTGCAGTCCACACAAAAGGATCAATGAGGGAATTTCTCAAAATGAGAAAGGAGTGCAGTCCATACAACAGGATCATTGAGGGAATTTCACAAAATGAGAAAGGAGTGCAGTCCACACAACAGGGTCATTGAGGGAATTTCACAAAATGAGAAAGGAGTGCAGTCCACACAAAAGGATCAATGAGGGAATTTCTCAAAATGAGAAAGGAGCGCAGTCCATACAACAGGATCATTGAGGGAATTTCACAAAATGAAAAAGGAGTGCAGTCCACACAACAGGATCAATGAGGGAATTTCTCAAAATGAGAAAGGAGTGCAGTCCATACAACAGGATCATTGAGGGAATTTCACAAAATGAGAAAGGAGTGCAGTCCACACAACAGGGTCATGGAGGGAATTTCACAAAATGAGAAAGGAGTGCAGTCCACACAACAGGGTCACTGAGGGAATTTCAAAAAATGAGAAAGGAGTGCAGTCCACAGAAAAAGATCAATGAGGGAATTTTTCAAAATGAGAAAGGAGTGCAGTCCATACAACAGGATCATTGAGGGAATTTCACAAAATGAGAAAGGAGTGCATTCCACACAAAAGGATCAATGAGGGAATTTCACAAAATGAGAAAGGCGTGCAGTCCACACAAAAGGATCAATGAGGGAATTTCTCAAAATGAGAAAGGAGTGCAGTCCATACAACAGGATCATTTAGGGAATTTCACAAAATGAGAAAGACGTGCAGTCCACACAAAAGGATCAATGAGGGAATTTTTCAAAATGAGAAAGGAGTGCAGTCCATACAACAGGTTCATTGAGGGAATTTCACAAAATGAGAAAGGCGTGCAGTCCACACAAAAGGATCAATGAGGGAATTTCTCAAAATGAGAAAGGAGTGCAGTCCACACAACAGGATCATTGAGGGAATTTCACAAAATGAGAAAGGCGTGCAGTCCACACAAAAGGATCAATGAGGGAATTTCTCAAAATGAGAAAGGAGCGCAGTCCATACAACAGGATCATTGAGGGAATTTCACTAAATGAAAAAGGAGTGCAGTCCACACAACAGGATCAATGAGGGAATTTCTCAAAATGAGAAAGGAGTGCAGTCCATACAACAGGATCATTGAGGGAATTTCACAAAATGAGAAAGGAGTGCAGTCCATACAACAGGGTCATTGAGGGAATTTCACAAAATGAGAAAGGAGTGCAGTCCACACAACAGGGTCATTGAGGGAATTTCACAAAATGAGAAAGGAGTGCAGTCCACACAACAGGGTCATTGAGGGAATTTGTCAAAATGAGAAAGGAGAGCAGTCCACACAAAAGGATCAATGAGGGAATTTCTCAAAATGAGAAAGGAGTGCAGTCCATACAACAGGATCATTGAGGGAATTTCACAAAATGAGAAAGGCGTTCAGTCCATACAACAGGATCATTGAGGGAATTTCACAAAATGAGAAAGGAGTGCAGTCCACACAACAGGGTCATTGAGGGAATTTCACAAAATGAGAAAGGAGTGCAGTCCACGCAACAGGGTCATTGAGGGAATTTCTCAAAATGAGAAAGGAGTGCAGTCCACACAAAAGGATCAATGAGGGAATTTCTCAAAATGAGAAAGGAGTGCAGTCCATACAACAGGATCATTGAGGGAATTTCACAAAATGAGAAAGGAGTGCAGTCCACACAACAGGGTCATTGAGGGAATTTCACAAAATGAGAAAGGAGTGCAGTCCACACAACAGGGTCATTGAGGGAATTTCACAAAATGAGAAAGGAGTGCAGTCCACACAACAGGATCATTGAGGGAATTTCACAAAATGAGAAAGGAGTGCAGTCCACACAACAGGGTCATTGAGGGAATTTCACAAAATGAGAAAGGAGTGCAGTCCACACAACAGGGTCATTGAGGGAATTTCTCAAAATGAGAAAGGAGTGCAGTCCACACAAAAGGATCAATGAGGGAATTTCTCAAAATGAGAAAGGAGTGCAGTCCATACAACAGGATCATTGAGGGAATTTCACAAAATGAGAAAGGAGTGCAGTCCACACAACAGGGTCATTGAGGGAATTTCACAAAATGAGAAAGGAGTGCAGTCCACACAAAAGGATCAATGAGGGAATTTCTCAAAATGAGAAAGGAGCGCAGTCCATACAACAGGATCATTGAGGGAATTTCACTAAATGAAAAAGGAGTGCAGTCCACACAACAGGATCAATGAGGGAATTTCTCAAAATGAGAAAGGAGTGCAGTCCATACAACAGGATCATTGAGGGAATTTCACAAAATGAGAAAGGAGTGCAGTCCATACAACAGGGTCATTGAGGGAATTTCACAAATGAGAAAGGAGTGCAGTCCACACAACAGGGTCATTGAGGGAATTTCACAAAATGAGAAAGGAGTGCAGTCCACACAACAGGGTCATTGAGGGAATTTGTCAAAATGAGAAAGGAGAGCAGTCCACACAAAAGGATCAATGAGGGAATTTCTCAAAATGAGAAAGGAGTGCAGTCCATACAACAGGATCATTGAGGGAATTTCACAAAATGAGAAAGGCGTTCAGTCCATACAACAGGATCATTGAGGGAATTTCACAAAATGAGAAAGGAGTGCAGTCCACACAACAGGGTCATTGAGGGAATTTCACAAAATGAGAAAGGAGTGCAGTCCACGCAACAGGGTCATTGAGGGAATTTCTCAAAATGAGAAAGGAGTGCAGTCCACACAAAAGGATCAATGAGGGAATTTCTCAAAATGAGAAAGGAGTGCAGTCCATACAACAGGATCATTGAGGGAATTTCACAAAATGAGAAAGGAGTGCAGTCCACACAACAGGGTCATTGAGGGAATTTCACAAAATGAGAAAGGAGTGCAGTCCACACAACAGGGTCATTGAGGGAATTTCACAAAATGAGAAAGGAGTGCAGTCCACACAACAGGATCATTGAGGGAATTTCACAAAATGAGAAAGGAGTGCAGTCCACACAACAGGGTCATTGAGGGAATTTCACAAAATGAGAAAGGAGTGCAGTCCACACAACAGGGTCATTGAGGGAATTTCTCAAAATGAGAAAGGAGTGCAGTCCACACAAAAGGATCAATGAGGGAATTTCTCAAAATGAGAAAGGAGTGCAGTCCATACAACAGGATCATTGAGGGAATTTCACAAAATGAGAAAGGAGTGCAGTCCACACAACAGGGTCATTGAGGGAGTTTCACAAAATGAGAAAGGAGTGCAGTCCACACAACAGGGTCATTGAGGGAGTTTCACAAAATGAGAAAGGAGTGCAGTCCACACAACAGGGTCATTGAGGGAATTTCACAAAATGAGAAAGGAGTGCAGTCCACACAACAGGGTCATTGAGGGAATTTCACAAAATGAGAAAGGCGTGCAGTCCACAGAAAAAGATCAATGAGGGAATTTTTCAAAATGAGAAAGGAGTGCAGTCCATACAACAGGATCATTGAGGGAATTTCACAAAATGAGAAAGGAGTGCAGTCCACACAACAGGGTCATTGAGGGAGTTTCACAAAATGAGAAAGGAGTGCAGTCCACACAACAGGGTCATTGAGGGAGTTTCACAAAATGAGAAAGGAGTGCAGTCCACACAACAGGGTCATTGAGGGAATTTCACAAAATGAGAAAGGAGTGCAGTCCACACAACAGGGTCATTGAGGGAATTTCACAAAATGAGAAAGGCGTGCAGTCCACAGAAAAAGATCAATGAGGGAATTTTTCAAAATGAGAAAGGAGTGCAGTCCATACAACAGGATCATTGAGGGAATTTCACAAAATGAGAAAGGAGTGCAGTCCACACAACAGGGTCATTGAGGGAATTTGTCAAAATGAGAAAGGAGTGCAGTCCACACAAAAGGATCAATGAGGGAATTTCTCAAAATGAGAAAGGAGTGCAGTCCATACAACAGGATCATTGAGGGAATTTCACAAAATGAGAAAGGCGTTCAGTCCATACAACAGGATCATTGAGGGAATTTCACAAAATGAGAAAGGAGTGCAGTCCACACAACAGGGTCATTGAGGGAATTTCACAAAATGAGAAAGGAGTGCAGTCCACGCAACAGGGTCATTGAGGGAATTTCTCAAAATGAGAAAGGAGTGCAGTCCACACAAAAGGATCAATGAGGGAATTTCTCAAAATGAGAAAGGAGTGCAGTCCATACAACAGGATCATTGAGGGAATTTCACAAAATGAGAAAGGAGTGCAGTCCACACAACAGGGTCATTGAGGGAATTTCACAAAATGAGAAAGGAGTGCAGTCCACACAACAGGGTCATTGAGGGAATTTCACAAAATGAGAAAGGAGTGCAGTCCACACAACAGGATCATTGAGGGAATTTCACAAAATGAGAAAGGAGTGCAGTCCACACAACAGGGTCATTGAGGGAATTTCACAAAATGAGAAAGGAGTGCAGTCCACACAACAGGGTCATTGAGGGAATTTCTCAAAATGAGAAAGGAGTGCAGTCCACACAAAAGGATCAATGAGGGAATTTCTCAAAATGAGAAAGGAGTGCAGTCCATACAACAGGATCATTGAGGGAATTTCACAAAATGAGAAAGGAGTGCAGTCCACACAACAGGGTCATTGAGGGAATTTCACAAAATGAGAAAGGAGTGCAGTCCACACAACAGGGTCATTGAGGGAATTTCACAAAATGAGAAAGGAGTGCAGTCCACACAACAGGATCATTGAGGGAATTTCACAAAATGAGAAAGGAGTGCAGTCCACACAACAGGGTCATTGAGGGAATTTCACAAAATGAGAAAGGAGTGCAGTCCACACAACAGGGTCATTGAGGGAATTTCTCAAAATGAGAAAGGAGTGCAGTCCACACAAAAGGATCAATGAGGGAATTTCTCAAAATGAGAAAGGAGTGCAGTCCATACAACAGGATCATTGAGGGAATTTCACAAAATGAGAAAGGAGTGCAGTCCACACAACAGGGTCATTGAGGGAGTTTCACAAAATGAGAAAGGAGTGCAGTCCACACAACAGGGTCATTGAGGGAGTTTCACAAAATGAGAAAGGAGTGCAGTCCACACAACAGGGTCATTGAGGGAATTTCACAAAATGAGAAAGGAGTGCAGTCCACACAACAGGGTCATTGAGGGAATTTCACAAAATGAGAAAGGCGTGCAGTCCACAGAAAAAGATCAATGAGGGAATTTTTCAAAATGAGAAAGGAGTGCAGTCCATACAACAGGATCATTGAGGGAATTTCACAAAATGAGAAAGGAGTGCAGTCCACACAACAGGGTCATTGAGGGAATTTGTCAAAATGAGAAAGGAGTGCAGTCCACACAAAAGGATCAATGAGGGAATTTCTCAAAATGAGAAAGGAGTGCAGTCCATACAACAGGATCATTGAGGGAATTTCACAAAATGAGAAAGGCGTTCAGTCCATACAACAGGATCATTGAGGGAATTTCACAAAATGAGAAAGGAGTGCAGTCCACACAACAGGGTCATTGAGGGAATTTCACAAAATGAGAAAGGAGTGCAGTCCACGCAACAGGGTCATTGAGGGAATTTCTCAAAATGAGAAAGGAGTGCAGTCCACACAAAAGGATCAATGAGGGAATTTCTCAAAATGAGAAAGGAGTGCAGTCCATACAACAGGATCATTGAGGGAATTTCACAAAATGAGAAAGGAGTGCAGTCCACACAACAGGGTCATTGAGGGAATTTCACAAAATGAGAAAGGAGTGCAGTCCACACAACAGGGTCATTGAGGGAATTTCACAAAATGAGAAAGGAGTGCAGTCCACACAACAGGATCATTGAGGGAATTTCACAAAATGAGAAAGGAGTGCAGTCCACACAACAGGGTCATTGAGGGAATTTCACAAAATGAGAAAGGAGTGCAGTCCACACAACAGGGTCATTGAGGGAATTTCTCAAAATGAGAAAGGAGTGCAGTCCACACAAAAGGATCAATGAGGGAATTTCTCAAAATGAGAAAGGAGTGCAGTCCATACAACAGGATCATTGAGGGAATTTCACAAAATGAGAAAGGAGTGCAGTCCACACAACAGGGTCATTGAGGGAGTTTCACAAAATGAGAAAGGAGTGCAGTCCACACAACAGGGTCATTGAGGGAGTTTCACAAAATGAGAAAGGAGTGCAGTCCACACAACAGGGTCATTGAGGGAATTTCACAAAATGAGAAAGGAGTGCAGTCCACACAACAGGGTCATTGAGGGAATTTCACAAAATGAGAAAGGCGTGCAGTCCACAGAAAAAGATCAATGAGGGAATTTTTCAAAATGAGAAAGGAGTGCAGTCCATACAACAGGATCATTGAGGGAATTTCACAAAATGAGAAAGGAGTGCAGTCCGCACAACAGGGTCATTGAGGGAATTCCACAAAATGAGAAAGGATTGCAGTCCACACAACAGGATCAATGAGGGAATTTCACAAAATGAGAAAGGAGTGCAGTCCACACAACAGGGTCATTGAGGGAATTTCACAAAATGAGAAAGGAGTGCAGTCCACACAACAGGGTCATTGAGGGAATTTCACAAAATGAGAAAGGAGTGCAGTCCACACAACAGGGTCATTGAGGGAATTTCACAAAATGAGAAAGGAGTGCAGTCCACACAACAGGATCATTGAGGGAATTTCACAAAATGAGAAAGGAGTGCAGTCCACACAACAGGGTCATTGAGGGAATTTCACAAAATGAGAAAGGCGTGCAGTCCACACAAAAGGATCATTGAGGGAATTTCACAAAATGAGAAAGGAGTGCAGTCCACACAACAGGGTCATTGAGGGAATTTCACAAAATGAGAAAGGAGTGCAGTCCACACAACAGGGTCATTGAGGGAATTTCACAAAATGAGAAAGGAGTGCAGTCCACACAACAGGGTCATTGAGGGAATTTCACAAAATGAGAAAGGAGTGCAGTCCACACAACAGGGTCATTGAGGGAATTTCACAAAATGAGAAAGGAGTGCAGTCCACACAACAGGGTCATTGAGGGAATTTCACAAAATGAGAAAGGAGTGCAGTCCATACAACAGGATCATTGAGGGAATTTCACAAAATGAGAAAGGAGTGCAGTCCACACAACAGGGTCATTGAGGGAATTTCACAAAATGAGAAAGGAGTGCAGTCCACACAACAGGGTCATTGAGGGAATTTCACAAAATGAGAAAGGAGTGCAGTCCACACAACAGGGTCATTGAGGGAATTTCACAAAATGAGAAAGGAGTGCAGTCCACACAACAGGGTCATTGAGGGAATTTCACAAAATGAGAAAGGAGTGCAGTCCACACAACAGGGTCATTGAGGGAATTTCACAAAATGAGAAAGGAGTGCAGTCCACACAACAGGGTCATTGAGGGAATTTCACAAAATGAGAAAGGCGTGCAGTCCACACAAAAGGATCATTGAGGGAATTTCACAAAATGAGAAAGGAGTGCAGTCCACACAACAGGGTCATTGAGGGAATTTCACAAAATGAGAAAGGAGTGCAGTCCACACAACAGGGTCATTGAGGGAATTTCACAAAATGAGAAAGGAGTGCAGTCCACACAACAGGGTCATTGAGGGAATTTCACAAAATGAGAAAGGAGTGCAGTCCACACAACAGGGTCATTGAGGGAATTTCACAAAATGAGAAAGGAGTGCAGTCCATACAACAGGATCATTGAGGGAATTTCACAAAATGAGAAAGGAGTGCAGTCCACACAACAGGGTCATTGAGGGAATTTCACAAAATGAGAAAGGAGTGCAGTCCACACAACAGGGTCATTGAGGGAATTTCACAAAATGAGAAAGGAGTGCAGTCCACACAACAGGGTCATTGAGGGAATTCCACAAAATGAGAAAGGAGTGCAGTCCACACAACAGGGTCATTGAGGGAATTTCACAAAATGAGAAAGGAGTGCAGTCCACACAACAGGGTCATTGAGGGAATTTCACAAAATGAGAAAGGAGTGCAGTCCATACAACAGGATCATTGAGGGAATTTCACAAAATGAGAAAGGAGTGCAGTCCACACAACAGGGTCATTGAGGGAATTTCTCAAAATGAGAAAGGAGTGCAGTCCACACAACAGGGTCATTGAGGGAATTTCACAAAATGAGAAAGGAGTGCAGTCCATACAACAGGATCATTGAGGGAATTTCACAAAATGAGAAAGGAGTGCAGTCCACACAACAGGCTCATTGAGGGAATTTCACAAAATGAAAAAGGAGTGCAGTCCACACAACAGGATCAATGAGGGAATTTCACAAAATGAGAAAGGAGTGCAGTCCATACAACAGGATCATTGAGGGAATTTCACAAAATGAGAAAGGAGTGCAGTCCACACAACAGGGTCACTGAGGGAATTTCACAAAATGAGAAAGGAGTGCAGTCCACACAACAGGGTCATTGAGGGAATTTCACAAAATGAGAAAGGAGTGCAGTCCATACAACAGGATCATTGAGGGAATTTCACAAAATGAGAAAGGAGTGCAGTCCACACAACAGGGTCATTGAGGGAATTTCTCAAAATGAGAAAGGAGTGCAGTCCACACAACAGGGTCATTGAGGGAATTTCACAAAATGAGAAAGGAGTGCAGTCCATACAACAGGATCATTGAGGGAATTTCACAAAATGAGAAAGGAGTGCAGTCCACACAACAGGCTCATTGAGGGAATTTCACAAAATGAAAAAGGAGTGCAGTCCACACAACAGGATCAATGAGGGAATTTCACAAAATGAGAAAGGAGTGCAGTCCATACAACAGGATCATTGAGGGAATTTCACAAAATGAGAAAGGAGTGCAGTCCACACAACAGGGTCACTGAGGGAATTTCACAAAATGAGAAAGGAGTGCAGTCCACACAACAGGGTCATTGAGGGAATTTCACAAAATGAGAAAGGAGTGCAGTCCATACAACAGGATCATTGAGGGAATTTCACAAAATGAGAAAGGAGTGCAGTCCACACAACAGGGTCATTGAGGGAATTTCACAAAATGAAAAAGGAGTGCAGTCCACACAACAGGATCAATGAGGGAATTTCACAAAATGAGAAAGGAGTGCAGTCCATACAACAGGATCATTGAGGGAATTTCACAAAATGAGAAAGGAGTGCAGTCCACACAACAGGGTCACTGAGGGAATTTCACAAAATGAGAAAGGAGTGCAGTCCACACAACAGGGTCATTGAGGGAATTTCACAAAATGAGAAAGGAGTGCAGTCCACACAACAGGGTCACTGAGGGAATTTCAAAAAATGAGAAAGGAGTGCAGTCCACAGAAAAAGATCAATGAGGGAATTTTTCAAAATGAGAAAGGAGTGCAGTCCATACAACAGGATCATTGAGGGAATTTCACAAAATGAGAAAGGAGTGCAGTCCACACAACAGGGTCATTGAGGGAATTTCACAAAATGAGAAAGGCGTGCATTCCACACAAAAGGATCAATGAGGGAATTTCTCAAAATGAGAAAGGAGTGCAGTCCATACAACAGGATCATTGAGGGAATTTCACAAAATGAAAAAGGAGTGCAGTCCACACAACAGGATCAATGAGGGAATTTCACAAAATGAGAAAGGAGTGCAGTCCACACAAAAGGATCATTGAGGGAATTTCACAAAATGAGAAAGGAGTGCAGTCCACACAACAGGGTCATTGAGGGAATTTCACAAAATGAGAAAGGAGTGCAGTCCACACAACAGGGTCATTGAGGGAATTTCACAAAATGAGAAAGGAGTGCAGTCCACACAACAGGGTCATTGAGGGAATTTCACAAAGTGAGAAAGGATTGCAGTCCACACAAAAGGATCAATGAGGGAATTTCACAAAATGAGAAAGGAGTGCAGTCCACACAAAAGGATCAATAGGGAATTTCTCAAAATGAGAAAGGAGTGCAGTCCACACAACAGGATATATGAGGGAATTTCACAAAATGAGAAAGGCGTGCAGTCCACACAACAGGGTCATTGAGGGAATTTCACAAAATGAGAAAGGAGTGCAGTCCACACAAAAGGATCAATGAGGGAATTTCTCAAAATGAGAAAGGAGTGCAGTCCATACAACAGGATCATTGAGGGAATTTCACAAAATGAGAAAGGAGTGCAGTCCACACAACAGGGTCATTGAGGGAATTTCACAAAATGAGAAAGGAGTGCAGTCCATACAACAGGATCATTGAGGGAATTTCACAAAATGAGAAAGGAGTGCAGTCCACACAAAAGGATCAATGAGGGAATTTTTCAAAATGAGAAAGGAGTGCAGTCCATACAACAGGATCATTGAGGGAATTTCACAAAATGAGAAAGGAGTGCAGTCCACACAAAAGGATCAATAGGGAATTTCTCAAAATGAGAAAGGAGTGCAGTCCATACAACAGGATCATTGAGGGAATTTCACAAAATGAGAAAGGAGTGCAGTCCACACAACAGGGTCATTGAGGGAATTTCACAAAATGAGAAAGGAGTGCAGTCCACACAACAGGGTCATTAAGGGAATTTCACAAAATGAGAAAGGAGTGCAGTCCACACAACAGGGTCATTGAGGGAATTTCACAAAGTGAGAAAGGATTGCAGTCCACACAAAAGGATCAATGAGGGAATTTCACAAAATGAGAAAGGAGTGCAGTCCACACAAAAGGATCAATAGGGAATTTCTCAAAATGAGAAAGGAGTGCAGTCCATACAACAGGATCAATGAGGGAATTTCACAAAATGAGAAATGAGTGCAGTCCACACAACAGGGTCATTGAGGGAATTTCTCAAAATGAGAAAGGAGTGCAGTCCACACAAAAGGATCAATGAGGGAATTTCTCAAAATGAGAAAGGAGTGCAGTCCATACAACAGGATCAATCAATCAATCAATCAATCAAGTTTATCACGTCAGGCGATTAACACCAGATGAGGAATAGGTCTATTCTTCGGCAGTTGCATGCCACCAGTTCGCGCCAAGGGATCTTCTTAGGTCATCTTTCCATCGCGCTCTAGGTTGTCCTTGGGGGCGGGTCTTGTTGTAAGGGACCCAGTCTGTAGATGCGCGGCTCCACTGGTCAAATCCCATGCGTCCCAGCTTCCGAGCCCACTTAGTCTTCCTTCTGAGCGCTTCTTCATTCCAGTCGCGCAGGTTGGTCGCTTTGCGGATGTTCTCGTTCCTCCATCGATCTCGTAAGCTGATTCCAAGCATTTTCCGCTCCATCTTACGCTGCGTCACACTAAGTCTCTCCTTCTCACTTGCTCGCAGTGCCCAAAGCTCGCTCCCATAGAGTACTGTAGAAGAGACGCAGCTCTCAAATAGTCGTCGTCTAGTCTTCATAGGAAGCAACCTTGTGGAAAGGAGGTGGGACAATTTACTCCAGGCGAACCATCCCAAGCGAATCCTATGTTCAACTTCAGCCAGGTGATCGAGGGGGAGGGTGATTCTTCCTCCAAGATAGGTTGCAGAATCGGCGAAATTGAACACTTGATTATTGATGATGATTGGGGCTCGGGTTGTTGTACATGATGTAAGGAGCACTGTCTTTCCTGAGTTAACTTCCAATCCGACACGAGCACATGAATCCATCAGTTTCCGCAACATTCTTTCAAGTTCGGGGCGTGTCTTGGCAACGAGAACCACGTCGTCAGCGTATTCGAGGTGGATTAAATTTCTTCCATCGATCCTCAGTCCATCTTGCTCCCAGTCTATGTCGTTCATTGCTTGTCTCAAAACGGCATTGAATAGGCTGGGGGAGAGAGTATCTCCTTGGCGGACGCCTCTTCTCACATTCACTTCGACGAACTCCTCGTTGACTCGAATTCTTGTGGTGGATGACTCGTACAAACGTCTCAGAAGATGGATCAGTGTGGGGTGTACTCCGAAGGTCCAGAGAGCTTGCCAGACTGCACTCCACTCAACACAATCGAACGCCTTGCGAAAGTCGACAAAACCGAGGTACAAGGGAATACCGAACTCATGTGTTCGTTCAACAATCTGTTTGACGGTGTGAAGGTTATCGAGAGTGCTATGTCCTCTGCGGAAACCAGTCTGGGTGGGAGACTCTGTTTCTCCTAGCGTCCTTTCGATTCTTTTCAAAATCACGCGCGTACATGTCTTGAGAGTGACGGTGAGTAGCGAGATAGGTCGAAAGTTATTGATGAGGGAAGGGTCCCCTTTCTTGTGTAGAAGTGAGACGACAGCTTGGACCATATCTTCAGGAACTTGATCTCCAGACACTAGGTGATTGAGTAGATCAGAAAGGAATGGAGCAAGGTGAGCTCTCGAATGGTAGAGCATATCGGGGAGAACACCATCTGAACCAGCAGAGTGACCACACTTGAGATGAGAGAGGGCATCATAGGTCTCATCAGGAAGGAAAGGAGGGAGAGAATCGATAGATTGGGAAGGGATGGCAAGAGGAAGCTGCACTGCTGGCTGGTAGATGGACCCGAAGAAACTTTGGACCGCAGTCTTAGTTGCAACTTGTGAAAGAGCACCGGTGACCGGGTCCGGAACTTGAAGTCTCTTGCGGTAGGAGTGAAGATTCAACATTGCTTTGACTATGCTTCTTCCTTTGCGTACTGCTTCTATCGCTTGGCTTTCTTTCCTTCTCTTGATATCCGTGATGATGCTGGTTCTGGCCATTTTGCAAGAGATGGAGAAGGCGACATTGGATTGTGGAATTGATCGAAGGAGATGTCGCTGGGCCAGGAGGTTTTGGGTTGCAGGGGAGATCCAGGGTGGGGACTGCTTCTTCTTCCAACAGTTTGTTGCAGCCCTCTTTGCAAACGCTTGTATCTTGTAAAAGGCGTCTGTGGCTGAGGTCGGGCGAGCAAGGGGCATCGATGCGAGAAGACTCGCATTGGCAGTAAAAGCGACTTTATCGAAGACCAGTCGCTCCCTGCATCTTTTATGCCGCACCTTGTTGGGAAGAGAGAGGGCGAGTCGGACGAGGCGATGATCCGAGTTTAAATGGAAGTTTCCGACGACACCACAGTTGACAACTCGTGCTGTGATGGGCGAAGCAACGAAATCAATTTGGTTGAATGTGGTGCCGTTGGGCGATCGCCAAGTCCAGATCCTGCCAGGACGCCGTTTGGGGAAGGTGTTTTTAATGCGCAACTTGTTCCGTACGCAGGTCTCTGTGAAAGAGCGCCCACGTGAGTTCGGGGTCGGAGAAGCAAATTCGCCGACAAATCTTTCATTGCCAGGCTCCTTTGCAACTCTACAGTTGAAATCCCCGACCAAGATTGGCATGAATCCCATCGGAGTGCTCTGCAGCGCGGCTTCTACTTGGTCAAGGAAGTCGTCGTATACGGCGTCATCATATGTTGATGTTGGGGCGTAGGCATTGACCAGGAAGAGCTTGTGTTGAGGCAGTTGCAAGGTTGCAATACGGTCCGATAGTCCTTGAAACACTGCTCCTTTTGCGAGCGTCGGTTGAAGCAAGAAAGCGACTCCATTTCTTGCGGTGGCACCTCCCGAGTGAAAAACGACGATGCCTGAGGCCGCAAGATTGAAGGAAGCTAAACCCACAATCCTGGCCTCCTGGACAGCAACGACGTCCCACTTGATCTTAGAGAGGGCCAGCTCGATTTCGAGAAGCTTCTCCTTAGGCGCGAGTGTCCGGGCGTTCAGTGTGCCGATGTAGAACGGACGACCCATCGAGGCGGCTTACAACTCCCGCTTGCCAAAGCTGCTGGGAGAGGGAAACTGGGGGAGGGAAGCAGAGACGGGGGGACGAAATTCGCACCCCACAGCTCGCGACTAGCGTTGAAGACCAGAACAACAGGATCATTGAGGGAATTTCACAAAATGAGAAAGGAGTGCAGTCCACACAACAGGGTCATTGAGGGAATTTCACAAAATGAGAAAGGAGTGCAGTCCACACAACAGGGTCATTGAGGGAATTTCTCAAAATGAGAAAGGAGTGCAGTCCACACAAAAGGATCAATGAGGGAATTTCTCAAAATGAGAAAGGAGTGCAGTCCATACAACAGGATCATTGAGGGAATTTCACAAAATGAGAAAGGAGTGCAGTCCACACAACAGGGTCATTGAGGGAATTTCACAAAATGAGAAAGGAGTGCAGTCCACACAACAGGGTCATTGAGGGAATTTCACAAAATGAGAAAGACGTGCAGTCCACACAAAAGGATCAATGAGGGAATTTCTCAAAATGAGAAAGGAGTGCAGTCCATACAACAGGATCATTGAGGGAATTTCACAAAATGAGAAAGGAGTGCAGTCCACACAACAGGGTCACTGAGGGAATTTCACAAAATGAGAAAGGAGTGCAGTCCACACAACAGGATCAATGAGGGAATTTCACAAAATGAGAAAGGAGTGCAGGCCACACAAAAGGATCAATGAGGGAATTTCACAAAATGAGAAAGGAGTGCAGTCCACACAACAGGGTCATTGAGGGAATTTCACAAAATGAAAAAGGAGTGCAGTCCACACAACAGGATCAATGAGGGAATTTCACAAAATGAGAAAGGAGTGCAGTCCATACAACATGATCATTGAGGGAATTTCACAAAATGAGAAAGGAGTGCGGTCCACACAACAGGGTCACTGAGGGAATTTCACAAAATGAGAAAGGAGTGCAGTCCACACAACAGGATCAATGAGGGAATTTCACAAAATGAGAAATGAGTGCAGTCCGCACAAAAGGATCAATGAGGGAATTTCACAAAATGAGAAAGGAGTGCAGTCCACACAACAGGGTCATTGAGGGAATTTCACAAAATGAGAAAGGAGTGCCGTCCACACAAAAGGATCATTGAGGGAATTTCACAAAATGAGAAAGGAGTGCAGTCCACACAACAGGGTCATTGAGGGAATTTCACAAAATGAAAAAGGAGTGCAGTCCACACAACAGGATCAATGAGGGAATTTCACAAAATGAGAAAGGAGTGCAGTCCATACAACATGATCATTGAGGGAATTTCACAAAATGAGAAAGGAGTGCGGTCCACACAACAGGGTCACTGAGGGAATTTCACAAAATGAGAAAGGAGTGCAGTCCACACAACAGGATCAATGAGGGAATTTCACAAAATGAGAAATGAGTGCAGTCCGCACAAAAGGATCAATGAGGGAATTTCACAAAATGAGAAAGGAGTGCAGTCCACACAACAGGGTCATTGAGGGAATTTCACAAAATGAGAAAGGAGTGCCGTCCACACAAAAGGATCATTGAGGGAATTTCACAAAATGAGAAAGGAGTGCAGTCCATACAACAGGATCATTGAGGGAATTTCACAAAATGAGAAAGGAGTGCAGTCCACACAACAGGGTCATTGAGGGAATTTCACAAAATGAGAAATGCGTGCAGTCCACACAAAAGGATCAATGAGGGAATTTCTCAAAATGAGAAAGGAGTGCAGTCCATACAACAGGATCATTGAGGGAATTTCACAAAATGAGAAAGGAGTGCAGTCCACACAACAGGGTCATTGAGGGAATTTCACAAAATGAGAAAGGAGTGCAGTCCATACAACAGGATCATTGAGGGAATTTCACAAAATGAGAAAGGAGTGCAGTCCACACAAAAGGATCAATGAGGGAATTTTTCAAAATGAGAAAGGAGTGCAGTCCATACAACAGGTTCATTGAGGGAATTTCACAAAATGAGAAAGGCGTGCAGTCCACACAAAAGGATCAATGAGGGAATTTCTCAAAATGAGAAAGGAGTGCAGTCCACACAACAGGATCATTGAGGGAATTTCACAAAATGAGAAAGGCGTGCAGTCCACACAAAAGGATCAATGAGGGAATTTCTCAAAATGAGAAAGGAGCGCAGTCCATACAACAGGATCATTGAGGGAATTTCACAAAATGAAAAAGGAGTGCAGTCCACACAACAGGATCAATGAGGGAATTTCTCAAAATGAGAAAGGAGTGCAGTCCATACAACAGGATCATTGAGGGAATTTCACAAAATGAGAAAGGAGTGCAGTCCACACAACAGGGTCATTGAGGGAATTTCACAAAATGAGAAAGGAGTGCAGTCCACACAACAGGGTCATTGAGGGAATTTCACAAAATGAGAAAGGAGTGCAGTCCACACAACAGGGTCATTGAGGGAATTTCACAAAATGAGAAAGGCGTGCAGTCCACACAAAAGGATCAATGAGGGAATTTCACAAAATGAGAAAGGAGTGCAGTCCACACAAAAGGATCAATGAGGGAATTTCACAAAATGAGAAAGGCGTGCAGTCCATACAACAGGGTCATTGAGGGAATTTCACAAAATGAGAAAGGAGTGCAGTCCACACAACAGGGTCATTGAGGGAATTTCACAAAATGAGAAAGGAGTGCAGTCCACACAACAGGGTCATTGAGGGAATTTCTCAAAATGAGAAAGGAGTGCAGTCCACACAAAAGGATCAATGAGGGAATTTCTCAAAATGAGAAAGGAGTGCAGTCCATACAACAGGATCATTGAGGGAATTTCACAAAATGAGAAAGGCGTGCAGTCCATACAACAGGATCATTGAGGGAATTTCACAAAATGAGAAAGGAGTGCAGTCCACACAACAGGGTCATTGAGGGAATTTCACAAAATGAGAAAGGAGTGCAGTCCACGCAACAGGGTCATTGAGGGAATTTCTCAAAATGAGAAAGGAGTGCAGTCCATACAACAGGATCATTTAGGGAATTTCACAAAATGAGAAAGACGTGCAGTCCACACAAAAGGATCAATGAGGGAATTTTTCAAAATGAGAAAGGATTGCAGTCCATACAACAGGTTCATTGAGGGAATTTCACAAAATGAGAAAGGCGTGCAGTCCACACAAAAGGATCAATGAGGGAATTTCTCAAAATGAGAAAGGAGTGCAGTCCACACAACAGGATCATTGAGGGAATTTCACAAAATGAGAAAGGCGTGCAGTCCACACAAAAGGATCAATGAGGGAATTTCTCAAAATGAGAAAGGAGCGCAGTCCATACAACAGGATCATTGAGGGAATTTCACAAAATGAAAAAGGAGTGGAGTCCACACAACAGGATCAATGAGGGAATTTCTCAAAATGAGAAAGGAGTGCAGTCCATACAACAGGATCATTGAGGGAATTTCACAAAATGAGAAAGGAGTGCAGTCCATACAACAGGGTCATTGAGGGAATTTCACAAAATGAAAAAGGAGTGCAGTCCACACAACAGGATCAATGAGGGAATTTCTCAAAATGAGAAAGGAGTGCAGTCCATACAACAGGATCATTGAGGGAATTTCACAAAATGAGAAAGGAGTGCAGTCCACACAACAGGGTCATTGAGGGAATTTCACAAAATGAGAAAGGAGTGCAGTCCACACAACAGGATCATTGAGGGAATTTCACAAAATTAGAAAGGCGTGCAGTCCACACAATAGGATCAATGAGGGAATTTCTCAAAATGAGAAAGGAGTGCAGTCCATACAACAGGATCATTGAGGGAAATTCACAAAATGAGAAAGGAGTGCAGTCCACACAACAGGGTCATTGAGGGAGTTTCACAAAATGAGAAAGGAGTGCAGTCCACACAACAGGGTCATTGAGGGAATTTCACAAAATGAGAAAGGCGTGCAGTCCACACAAAAGGATCAATGAGGGAATTTCACAAAATGAGAAAGGAGTGCAGTCCACACAAAAGGATCAATGAGGGAATTTCACAAAATGAGAAAGGCGTGCAGTCCATACAACAGGGTCATTGAGGGAATTTCAAAAAATGAGAAAGGAGTGCAGTCCACACAACAGGGTCATTGAGGGAATTTCACAAAATGAGAAAGGAGTGCAGTCCACACAACAGGGTCATTGAGGGAATTTCACAAAATTAGAAAGGCGTGCAGTCCACACAATAGGATCAATGAGGGAATTTCTCAAAATGAGAAAGGAGTGCAGTCCATACAACAGGATCATTGAGGGAAATTCACAAAATGAGAAAGGAGTGCAGTCCACACAACAGGGTCATTGAGGGAATTTCTCAAAATGAGAAAGGAGTGCAGTCCACACAAAAGGATCAATGAGGGAACTTCTCAAAATGAGAAAGGAGTGCAGTCCACACAACAGGGTCATTGAGGGAATTTCACAAAATGAGAAAGGCGTGCAGTCCACACAAAAGGATCAATGAGGGAATTTCACAAAATGAGAAAGGAGTGCAGTCCACACAAAAGGATCAATGAGGGAATTTCACAAAATGAGAAAGGCGTGCAGTCCATACAACAGGGTCATTGAGGGAATTTCAAAAAATGAGAAAGGAGTGCAGTCCACACAACAGGGTCATTGAGGGAATTTCACAAAATGAGAAAGGAGTGCAGTCCACACAACAGGGTCATTGAGGGAATTTCACAAAATTAGAAAGGCGTGCAGTCCACACAATAGGATCAATGAGGGAATTTCTCAAAATGAGAAAGGAGTGCAGTCCATACAACAGGATCATTGAGGGAAATTCACAAAATGAGAAAGGAGTGCAGTCCACACAACAGGGTCATTGAGGGAATTTCTCAAAATGAGAAAGGAGTGCAGTCCACACAAAAGGATCAATGAGGGAACTTCTCAAAATGAGAAAGGAGTGCAGTCCACACAACAGGGTCATTGAGGGAGTTTCACAAAATGAGAAAGGAGTGCAGTCCACACAACAGGGTCATTGAGGGAATTTCACAAAATGAGAAAGGCGTGCAGTCCACACAAAAGGATCAATGAGGGAATTTCACAAAATGAGAAAGGAGTGCAGTCCACACAAAAGGATCAATGAGGGAATTTCACAAAATGAGAAAGGCGTGCAGTCCATACAACAGGGTCATTGAGGGAATTTCAAAAAATGAGAAAGGAGTGCAGTCCACACAACAGGGTCATTGAGGGAATTTCACAAAATGAGAAAGGAGTGCAGTCCACACAACAGGGTCATTGAGGGAATTTCTCAAAATGAGAAAGGAGTGCAGTCCACACAAAAGGATCAATGAGGGAACTTCTCAAAATGAGAAAGGAGTGCAGTCCACACAACAGGGTCATTGAGGGAATTTCACAAAATGAGAAAGGCGTGCAGTCCACACAAAAGGATCAATGAGGGAATTTCACAAAATGAGAAAGGAGTGCAGTCCACACAAAAGGATCAATGAGGGAATTTCTCAAAATGAGAAAGGAGTGCAGTCCATACAACAGGATCATTGAGGGAATTTCACAAAATGAGAAAGGAGTGCAGTCCACACAACAGGGTCACTGAGGGAATTTCAAAAAATGAGAAAGGAGTGCAGTCCACAGAAAAAGATCAATGAGGGAATTTTTCAAAATGAGAAAGGAGTGCAGTCCGTACAACAGGATCATTGAGGGAATTTCACAAAATGAGAAAGGAGTGCAGTCCACACAACAGGGTCATTGAGGGAATTTCACAAAATGAGAAAGGCGTGCAGTCCACACAAAAGGATCAATGAGGGAAATTCTCAAAATGAGAAAGGAGTGCAGTCCATACAACAGGGTCATTGAGGAAATTTCACAAAATGAGAAAGGAGTGCAGTCCACACAACAGGGTCATTGAGGGAATTTCACAAAATGAGAAAGGCGTGCAGTCCACACAAAAGGATCAATGAGGGAATTTCTCAAAATGAGAAAGGAGTGCAGTCCATACAACAGGATCATTTAGGGAATTTCACAAAATGAGAAAGACGTGCAGTCCACACAAAAGGATCAATGAGGGAATTTTTCAAAATGAGAAAGGAGTGCAGTCCATACAACAGGTTCATTGAGGGAATTTCACAAAATGAGAAAGGCGTGCAGTCCACACAAAAGGATCAATGAGGGAATTTCTCAAAATGAGAAAGGAGTGCAGTCCATACAACAGGATCATTGAGGGAATTTCACAAAATGAGAAAGGAGTGCAGTCCACACAACAGGGTCATTGAGGGAATTTCACAAAATGAGAAAGGAGTGCAGTCCACACAACAGGGTCACTGAGGGAATTTCAAAAAATGAGAAAGAAGTGCAGTCCACAGAAAAAGATCAATGAGGGAATTTTTCAAAATGAGAAAGGAGTGCAGTCCATACAACAGGATCATTGAGGGAATTTCACAAAATGAGAAAGGAGTGCAGTCCACACCAAAGGATCAATGAGGGAATTTCACAAAATGAGAAAGGCGTGCAGTCCACACAAAAGGATCAATGAGGGAATTTCTCAAAATGAGAAAGGAGTGCAGTCCATACAACAGGATCATTTAGGGAATTTCACAAAATGAGAAAGACGTGCAGTCCACACAAAAGGATCAATGAGGGAATTTTTCAAAATGAGAAAGGAGTGCAGTCCATACAACAGGTTCATTGAGGGAATTTCACAAAATGAGAAAGGAGTGCAGTCCACACAACAGGGTCATTGAGGGAATTTCACAAAATGAGAAAGGCGTGCAGTCCACACAAAAGGATCAATGAGGGAATTTCTCAAAATGAGAAAGGAGTGCAGTCCATACAACAGGGTCATTGAGGAAATTTCACAAAATGAGAAAGGAGTGCAGTCCACACAACAGGGTCATTGAGGGAATTTCACAAAATGAGAAAGGCGTGCAGTCCACACAAAAGGATCAATGAGGGAATTTCTCAAAATGAGAAAGGAGTGCAGTCCATACAACAGGATCATTTAGGGAATTTCACAAAATGAGAAAGGAGTGCAGTCCACACCAAAGGATCAATGAGGGAATTTCACAAAATGAGAAAGGCGTGCAGTCCACACAAAAGGATCAATGAGGGAATTTCTCAAAATGAGAAAGGAGTGCAGTCCATACAACAGGATCATTTAGGGAATTTCACAAAATGAGAAAGACGTGCAGTCCACACAAAAGGATCAATGAGGGAATTTTTCAAAATGAGAAAGGAGTGCAGTCCATACAACAGGTTCATTGAGGGAATTTCACAAAATGAGAAAGGCGTGCAGTCCATACAACAGGGTCATTGAGGGAATTTCAAAAAATGAGAAAGGAGTGCAGTCCACACAACAGGGTCATTGAGGGAATTTCACAAAATGAGAAAGGAGTGCAGTCCACACAACAGGGTCATTGAGGGAATTTCTCAAAATGAGAAAGGAGTGCAGTCCACACAAAAGGATCAATGAGGGAACTTCTCAAAATGAGAAAGGAGTGCAGTCCATACAACAGGATCATTGAGGGAATTTCACAAAATGAGAAAGGAGTGCAGTCCACACAACAGGGTCACTGAGGGAATTTCAAAAAATGAGAAAGGAGTGCAGTCCACAGAAAAAGATCAATGAGGGAATTTTTCAAAATGAGAAAGGAGTGCAGTCCATACAACAGGATCATTGAGGGAATTTCACAAAATGAGAAAGGAGTGCAGTCCACACAACAGGGTCATTGAGGGAGTTTCACAAAATGAGAAAGGAGTGCAGTCCACACAACAGGGTCATTGAGGGAATTTCACAAAATGAGAAAGGCGTGCAGTCCACACAAAAGGATCAATGAGGGAATTTCACAAAATGAGAAAGGAGTGCAGTCCACACAAAAGGATCAATGAGGGAATTTCTCAAAATGAGAAAGGAGTGCAGTCCATACAACAGGATCATTGAGGGAATTTCACAAAATGAGAAAGGAGTGCAGTCCACACAACAGGGTCACTGAGGGAATTTCAAAAAATGAGAAAGGAGTGCAGTCCACAGAAAAAGATCAATGAGGGAATTTTTCAAAATGAGAAAGGAGTGCAGTCCGTACAACAGGATCATTGAGGGAATTTCACAAAATGAGAAAGGAGTGCAGTCCACACAACAGGGTCATTGAGGGAATTTCACAAAATGAGAAAGGCGTGCAGTCCACACAAAAGGATCAATGAGGGAATTTCTCAAAATGAGAAAGGAGTGCAGTCCATACAACAGGGTCATTGAGGAAATTTCACAAAATGAGAAAGGAGTGCAGTCCACACAACAGGGTCATTGAGGGAATTTCACAAAATGAGAAAGGCGTGCAGTCCACACAAAAGGATCAATGAGGGAATTTCTCAAAATGAGAAAGGAGTGCAGTCCATACAACAGGATCATTTAGGGAATTTCACAAAATGAGAAAGACGTGCAGTCCACACAAAAGGATCAATGAGGGAATTTTTCAAAATGAGAAAGGAGTGCAGTCCATACAACAGGTTCATTGAGGGAATTTCACAAAATGAGAAAGGCGTGCAGTCCACACAAAAGGATCAATGAGGGAATTTCTCAAAATGAGAAAGGAGTGCAGTCCATACAACAGGATCATTGAGGGAATTTCACAAAATGAGAAAGGAGTGCAGTCCACACAACAGGGTCATTGAGGGAATTTCACAAAATGAGAAAGGAGTGCAGTCCACACAACAGGGTCACTGAGGGAATTTCAAAAAATGAGAAAGAAGTGCAGTCCACAGAAAAAGATCAATGAGGGAATTTTTCAAAATGAGAAAGGAGTGCAGTCCATACAACAGGATCATTGAGGGAATTTCACAAAATGAGAAAGGAGTGCAGTCCACACAAAAGGATCAATGAGGGAATTTCACAAAATGAGAAAGGCGTGCAGTCCACACAAAAGGATCAATGAGGGAATTTCTCAAAATGAGAAAGGAGTGCAGTCCATACAACAGGATCATTTAGGGAATTTCACAAAATGAGAAAGACGTGCAGTCCACACAAAAGGATCAATGAGGGAATTTTTCAAAATGAGAAAGGAGTGCAGTCCATACAACAGGTTCATTGAGGGAATTTCACAAAATGAGAAAGGCGTGCAGTCCACACAAAAGGATCAATGAGGGAATTTCTCAAAATGAGAAAGGAGTGCAGTCCACACAACAGGATCATTGAGGGAATTTCACAAAATGAGAAAGGCGTGCAGTCCACACAAAAGGATCAATGAGGGAATTTCACAAAATGAGAAAGGAGTGCAGTCCACAGAAAAAGATCAATGAGGGAATTTTTCAAAATGAGAAAGGAGTGCAGTCCATACAACAGGATCATTGAGGGAATTTCACAAAATGAGAAAGGAGTGCAGTCCACACAAAAGGATCAATGAGGGAATTTCACAAAATGAGAAAGGCGTGCAGTCCACACAAAAGGATCAATGAGGGAATTTCTCAAAATGAGAAAGGAGTGCAGTCCATACAACAGGATCATTTAGGGAATTTCACAAAATGAGAAAGGCGTGCAGTCCACACAAAAGGATCAATGAGGGAATTTCTCAAAATGAGAAAGGAGTGCAGTCCACACAACAGGATCATTGAGGGAATTTCACAAAATGAGAAAGGCGTGCAGTCCACACAAAAGGATCAATGAGGGAATTTCACAAAATGAGAAAGGAGTGCAGTCCACAGAAAAAGATCAATGAGGGAATTTTTCAAAATGAGAAAGGAGTGCAGTCCATACAACAGGATCATTGAGGGAATTTCACAAAATGAGAAAGGAGTGCAGTCCACACAAAAGGATCAATGAGGGAATTTCACAAAATGAGAAAGGCGTGCAGTCCACACAAAAGGATCAATGAGGGAATTTCTCAAAATGAGAAAGGAGTGCAGTCCATACAACAGGATCATTTAGGGAATTTCACAAAATGAGAAAGACGTGCAGTCCACACAAAAGGATCAATGAGGGAATTTTTCAAAATGAGAAAGGAGTGCAGTCCATACAACAGGTTCATTGAGGGAATTTCACAAAATGAGAAAGGCGTGCAGTCCACACAAAAGGATCAATGAGGGAATTTCTCAAAATGAGAAAGGAGTGCAGTCCACACAACAGGATCATTGAGGGAATTTCACAAAATGAGAAAGGCGTGCAGTCCACACAAAAGGATCAATGAGGGAATTTCACAAAATGAGAAAGGAGTGCAGTCCACACAACAGGGTCATTGAGGGAATTCCACAAAATGAGAAAGGATTGCAGTCCACACAACAGGATCAATGAGGGAATTTCACAAAATGAGAAAGGAGTGCAGTCCACACAACAGGGTCATTGAGGGAATTTCACAAAATGAGAAAGGAGTGCAGTCCACACAACAGGGTCATTGAGGGAATTTCACAAAATGAGAAAGGAGTGCAGTCCACACAACAGGGTCATTGAGGGAATTTCACAAAATGAGAAAGGAGTGCAGTCCACACAAAAGGATCAATGAGGGAATTTTTCAAAATGAGAAAGGAGTGCAGTCCATACAACAGGTTCATTGAGGGAATTTCACAAAATGAGAAAGGCGTGCAGTCCACACAACAGGGTCATTGAGGGAATTTCACAAAATGAGAAAGGAGTGCAGTCCATACAACAGGATCATTGAGGGAATTTCACAAAATGAGAAAGGAGTGCAGTCCACACAACAGGGTCATTGAGGGAATTTCACAAAATGCAAAAGGAGTGCAGTCCACACAACAGGATCAATGAGGGAATTTCACAAAATGAGAAAGGAGTGCAGTCCATACAACAGGATCATTAAGGGAATTTCACAAAATGAGAAAGGAGTGCAGTCCACACAACAGGGTCACTGAGGGAATTTCACAAAATGAGAAAGGAGTGCAGTCCACACAACAGGGTCATTGAGGGAATTTCACAAAATGAGAAAGGAGTGCAGTCCACACAACAGGGTCACTGAGGGAATTTCAAAAAATGAGAAAGGAGTGCAGTCCACAGAAAAAGATCAATGAGGGAATTTTTCAAAATGAGAAAGGAGTGCAGTCCATACAACAGGATCATTGAGGGAATTTCACAAAATGTGAAAGGAGTGCAGTCCACACAACAGGGTCATTGAGGGAATTTCACAAAATGAGAAAGGCGTGCATTCCACACAAAAGGATCAATGAGGGAATTTCTCAAAATGAGAAAGGAGTGCAGTCCATACAACAGGATCATTGAGGGAATTTCACAAAATGAAAAAGGAGTGCAGTCCACACAACAGGATCAATGAGGGAATTTCACAAAATGAGAAAGGAGTGCAGTCCGCACAAAAGGATCAATGAGGGAATTTCTCAAAATGAGAAAGGAGTGCAGTCCATACAACAGGATCATTGAGGGAATTTCACAAAATGAGAAAGGAGTGCAGTCCACACAACAGGGTCATTGAGGGAATTTCACAAAATGAGAAAGGAGTGCAGTCCACACAACAGGGTCATTGAGGGAATTTCACAAAGTGAGAAAGGATTGCAGTCCACACAACAGGATCAATGAGGGAATTTCACAAAATGAGAAAGGAGTGCAGTCCACACAACAGGGTCATTGAGGGAATTTCTCAAAATGAGAAAGGAGTGCAGTCCACACAAAAGGATCAATGAGGGAATTTCTCAAAATGAGAAAGGAGTGCAGTCCACACAACAGGGTCACTGAGGGAATTTCAAAAAATGAGAAAGGAGTGCAGTCCACAGAAAAAGATCAATGAGGGAATTTTTCAAAATGAGAAAGGAGTGCAGTCCATACAACAGGATCATTGAGGGAATTTCACAAAATGAGAAAGGAGTGCAGTCCACACAACAGGGTCACTGAGGGAATTTCAAAAAATGAGAAAGGAGTGCAGTCCACAGAAAAAGATCAATTAGGGAATTTTTCAAAATGAGAAAGGAGTGCAGTCCATACAACAGGATCATTGAGGGAATTTCACAAAATGTGAAAGGATTGCACTCCACACAACAGGATCAATGAGGGAATTTCACAAAATGAGAAAGGAGTGCAGTCCACACAACAGGGTCATTGAGGGAATTTCACAAAATGTGAAAGGAGTGCAGTCCACACAACAGGGTCATTGAGGGAATTTCACAAAATGAGAAAGGCGTGCATTCCACACAAAAGGATCAATGAGGGAATTTCTCAAAATGAGAAAGGAGTGCAGTCCACACAACAGGGTCATTGAGGGAATTTCTCAAAATGAGAAAGGAGTGCAGTCCACACAAAAGGATCAATGAGGGAATTTCTCAAAATGAGAAAGGAGTGCAGTCCATACAACAGGATCATTGAGGGAATTTCACAAAATGAGAAAGGAGTGCAGTCCACACAACAGGGTCATTGAGGGAATTTCACAAAATGAGAAAGGAGTGCAGTCCACACAACAGGGTCATTGAGGGAATTTCACAAAATGAGAAAGGAGTGCAGTCCACACAACAGGGTCATTGAGGGAATTTCACAAAATGAGAAAGGATTGCAGTCCACACAACAGGATCAATGAGGGAATTTCACAAAATGAGAAAGGAGTGCAGTCCACACAACAGGGTCATTGAGGGAATTTCTCAAAATGAGAAAGGAGTGCAGTCCACACAAAAGGATCAATGAGGGAATTTCACAAAATGAGAAAGGAGTGCAGTCCACACAACAGGGTCATTGAGGGAATTTCTCAAAATGAGAAAGGAGTGCAGTCCATACAACAGGATCATTGAGGGAATTTCACAAAATGAGAAAGGAGTGCAGTCCACACAACAGGGTCATTGAGGGAATTTCACAAAATGAGAAAGGAGTGCAGTCCACACAACAGGGTCATTGAGGGAATTTCACAAAGTGAGAAAGGATTGCAGTCCACACAACAGGATCAATGAGGGAATTTCACAAAATGAGAAAGGAGTGCAGTCCACACAACAGGGTCATTGAGGGAATTTCTCAAAATGAGAAAGGAGTGCAGTCCACACAAAAGGATCAATGAGGGAATTTCTCAAAATGAGAAAGGAGTGCAGTCCACACAACAGGGTCACTGAGGGAATTTCAAAAAATGAGAAAGGAGTGCAGTCCACAGAAAAAGATCAATGAGGGAATTTTTCAAAATGAGAAAGGAGTGCAGTCCATACAACAGGATCATTGAGGGAATTTCACAAAATGAGAAAGGAGTGCAGTCCACACAACAGGGTCACTGAGGGAATTTCAAAAAATGAGAAAGGAGTGCAGTCCACAGAAAAAGATCAATTAGGGAATTTTTCAAAATGAGAAAGGAGTGCAGTCCATACAACAGGATCATTGAGGGAATTTCACAAAATGTGAAAGGATTGCAGTCCACACAACAGGATCAATGAGGGAATTTCACAAAATGAGAAAGGAGTGCAGTCCACACAACAGGGTCATTGAGGGAATTTCACAAAATGTGAAAGGAGTGCAGTCCACACAACAGGGTCATTGAGGGAATTTCACAAAATGAGAAAGGCGTGCATTCCACACAAAAGGATCAATGAGGGAATTTCTCAAAATGAGAAAGGAGTGCAGTCCACACAACAGGGTCATTGAGGGAATTTCTCAAAATGAGAAAGGAGTGCAGTCCACACAAAAGGATCAATGAGGGAATTTCTCAAAATGAGAAAGGAGTGCAGTCCATACAACAGGATCATTGAGGGAATTTCACAAAATGAGAAAGGAGTGCAGTCCACACAACAGGGTCATTGAGGGAATTTCACAAAATGAGAAAGGAGTGCAGTCCACACAACAGGGTCATTGAGGGAATTTCACAAAATGAGAAAGGAGTGCAGTCCACACAACAGGGTCATTGAGGGAATTTCACAAAATGAGAAAGGATTGCAGTCCACACAACAGGATCAATGAGGGAATTTCACAAAATGAGAAAGGAGTGCAGTCCACACAACAGGGTCATTGAGGGAATTTCTCAAAATGAGAAAGGAGTGCAGTCCACACAAAAGGATCAATGAGGGAATTTCTCAAAATGAGAAAGGAGTGCAGTCCATACAACAGGATCATTGAGGGAATTTCACAAAATGAGAAAGGAGTGCAGTCCACACAACAGGGTCACTGAGGGAATTTCAAAAAATGAGAAAGGAGTGCAGTCCACAGAAAAAGATCAATGAGGGAATTTTTCAAAATGAGAAAGGAGTGCAGTCCATACAACAGGATCATTGAGGGAATTTCACAAAATGAGAAAGGAGTGCAGTCCACACAACAGGGTCATTGAGGGAATTTCACAAAATGAGAAAGGCGTGCATTCCACACAAAAGGATCAATGAGGGAATTTCTCAAAATGAGAAAGGAGTGCAGTCCATACAACAGGATCATTGAGGGAATTTCACAAAATGAAAAAGGAGTGCAGTCCACACAACAGGATCAATGAGGGAATTTCACAAAATGAGAAAGGAGTGCAGTCCACACAAAAGGATCAATAGGGAATTTCTCAAAATGAGAAAGGAGTGCAGTCCATACAACAGGATCATTGAGGGAATTTCACAAAATGAGAAAGGAGTGCAGTCCACACAACAGGGTCATTGAGGGAATTTCACAAAATGAGAAAGGAGTGCAGTCCATACAACAGGGTCATTGAGGGAATTTCACAAAGTGAGAAAGGATTGCAGTCCACACAACAGGGTCATTGAGGGAATTTCACAAAATGAGAAAGGAGTGCAGTCCACACAACAGGGTCATTGAGGGAATTTCACAAAATGAGAAAGGCGTGCAGTCCACACAAAAGGATCAATGAGGGAATTTCTCAAAATGAGAAAGGAGTGCAGTCCATACAACAGGATCATTGAGGGAATTTCACAAAATGAGAAAGGAGTGCAGTCCACACAACAGGGTCACTGAGGGAATTTCACAAAATGAGAAAGGAGTGCAGTCCACACAACAGGATCAATGAGGGAATTTCACAAAATGAGAAAGGAGTGCAGTCCACACAACAGGATCAATGAGGGAATTTCACAAAATGAGAAAGGAGTGCAGTCCACACAACAGGATCAATGAGGGAATTTCACAAAATGAGAAAGGAGTGCAGTCCACACAACAGGATCAATGAGGGAATTTCACAAAATGAGAAAGGAGTGCAGTCCACACAACAGGATCAATGAGGGAATTTCACAAAATGAGAAAGGAGTGCAGTCCACACAACAGGATCAATGAGGGAATTTCACAAAATGAGAAAGGAGTGCAGACCACACAACAGGATCAATGAGGGAATTTCACAAAATGAGAAAGGAGTGCAGTCCACACAAAAGGATCAATGAGGGAATTTCACAAAATGAGAAAGGAGTGCAGTCCACACAACAGGGTCATTGAGGGAATTTCACAAAATGAGAAAGGCGTGCAGTCCACACAAAAGGATCAATTAGGGAATTTCTCAAAATGAGAAAGGAGTGCAGTCCATACAACATGATCATTGAGGGAATTTCACAAAATGAGAAAGGAGTGCAGTCCACACAACAGGGTCACTGAGGGAATTTCACAAAATGAGAAAGGAGTGCAGTCCACACAACAGGATCAATGAGGGAATTTCTCAAAATGAGAAAGGAGTGCAGTCCACACAACAGGATCATTGAGGGAATTTCACAAAATGAGAAAGGAGTGCAGTCCACACAACAGGATCAATGAGGGAATTTCACAAAATGAGAAATGAGTGCAGTCCGCACAAAAGGATCAATGAGGGAATTTCACAAAATGAGAAAGGAGTGCAGTCCACACAACAGGGTCATTGAGGGAATTTCACGAAATGAGAAAGGAGTGCCGTCCACACAAAAGGATCATTGAGGGAATTTCACAAAATGAGAAAGGAGTGCAGTCCATACAACAGGATCATTGAGGGAATTTCACAAAATGAGAAAGGAGTGCAGTCCACACAACAGGGTCATTGAGGGAATTTCACAAAATGAGAAATGCGTGCAGTCCACACAAAAGGATCAATGAGGGAATTTCTCAAAATGAGAAAGGAGTGCAGTCCACACAACAGGATCAATGAGGGAATTTCACAAAATGAGAAAGGAGTGCAGTCCACACAACAGGGTCATTGAGGGAATTTTACAAAGTGAGAAAGGATTGCAGTCCACACAACAGGATCATTGAGGGAATTTCTCAAAATGAGAAAGGAGTGCAGTCCACACAACAGGATCATTGAGGGAATTTCACAAAATGAGAAAGGCGTGCAGTCCACACAAAAGGATCAATGAGGGAATTTCTCAAAATGAGAAAGGAGCGCAGTCCATACAACAGGATCATTGAGGGAATTTCACAAAATGAAAAAGGAGTGCAGTCCACACAACAGGATCAATGAGGGAATTTCTCAAAATGAGAAAGGAGTGCAGTCCATACAACAGGATCATTGAGGGAATTTCACAAAATGAGAAAGGAGTGCAGTCCACACAACAGGGTCATTGAGGGAATTTCTCAAAATGAGAAAGGAGCGCAGTCCACACAAAAGGATCAATGAGGGAATTTCTCAAAATGAGAAAGGAGTGCAGTCCACACAACAGGGTCATTGAGGGAATTTCACAAAGTGAGAAAGGATTGCAGTCCACACAACAGGATCATTGAGGGAATTTCTCAAAATGAGAAAGGAGTGCAGTCCACACAACAGGATCATTGAGGGAATTTCACAAAATGAGAAAGGCGTGCAGTCCACACAAAAGGATCAATGAGGGAATTTCTCAACATGAGAAAGGAGCGCAGTCCACACAAAAGGATCAATGAGGGAATTTCTCAAAATGAGAAAGGAGTGCAGTCCACACAACAGGGTCATTGAGGGAATTTCACAAAGTGAGAAAGGATTGCAGTCCACACAACAGGATCATTGAGGGAATTTCTCAAAATGAGAAAGGAGTGCAGTCCACACAACAGGATCATTGAGGGAATTTCACAAAATGAGAAAGGATTGCAGTCCACACAACAGGGTCATTGAGGGAATTTCACAAAATGAGAAAGGAGTGCAGTCCACACAACAGGGTCATTGAGGGAATTTCACAAAATGAGAAAGGCGTGCAGTCCACACAACAGGGTCATTGAGGGAATTTCACAAAATGAGAAAGGAGTGCAGTCCACACAACAGGGTCACTGAGGGAATTTCACAAAATGAGAAAGGAGTGCAGTCCACACAACAGGGTCACTGAGGGAATTTCACAAAATGAGAAAGGAGTGCAGTCCACACAACAGGGTCATTGAGGGAATTTCACAAAATGAGAAAGGAGTGCAGTCCACACAACAGGGTCATTGAGGGAATTTCACAAAATGAGAAAGGCGTGCAGTCCACACAACAGGGTCATTGAGGGAATTTCACAAAATGAGAAAGGAGTGCAGTCCACACAACAGGGTCACTGAGGGAATTTCACAAAATGAGAAAGGAGTGCAGTCCATACAACAGGATCATTGAGGGAATTTCACAAAATGAGAAAGGAGTGCAGTCCACACAACAGGGTCATTGAGGGAATTTCACAAAATGAGAAAGGAGTGCAGTCCACACAACAGGGTCATTGAGGGAATTTCACAAAATGAGAAAGGAGTGCAGTCCACACAACAGGGTCATTGAGGGAATTTCACAAAATGAGAAAGGAGTGCAGTCCACACAACAGGGTCATTGAGGGAATTTCACAAAATGAGAAAGGAGTGCAGTCCATACAACAGGATCATTGAGGGAATTTCACAAAATGAGAAAGGAGTGCAGTCCACACAACAGGGTCATTGAGGGAATTTCACAAAATGAGAAAGGAGTGCAGTCCACACAACAGGGTCATTGAGGGAATTTCACAAAATGAGAAAGGAGTGCAGTCCACACAACAGGGTCATTGAGGGAATTTCACAAAGTGAGAAAGGATTGCAGTCCACACAACAGGATCAATGAGGGAATTTCACAAAATGAGAAATGAGTGCAGTCCACACAACAGGGTCATTGAGGGAATTTCTCAAAATGAGAAAGGAGTGCAGTCCACACAAAAGGATCAATGAGGGAATTTCTCAAAATGAGAAAGGAGTGCAGTCCATACAACAGGATCATTGAGGGAATTTCACAAAATGAGAAAGGAGTGCAGTCCACACAACAGGGTCATTGAGGGAATTTCACAAAATGAGAAAGGAGTGCAGTCCACACAACAGGGTCATTGAGGGAATTTCACAAAATGAGAAAGGAGTGCAGTCCACACAACAGGGTCATTGAGGGAATTTCACAAAATGAGAAAGGAGTGCAGTCCACACAACAGGGTCATTGAGGGAATTTCACAAAATGAGAAAGGATTGCAGTCCACACAACAGGATCAATGAGGGAATTTCACAAAATGAGAAAGGAGTGCAGTCCACACAACAGGGTCATTGAGGGAATTTCTCAAAATGAGAAAGGAGTGCAGTCCACACAACAGGGTCACTGAGGGAATTTCACAAAATGAGAAAGGAGTGCAGTCCACACAACAGGATCAATGAGGGAATTTCACAAAATGAGAAAGGAGTGCAGTCCACACAAAAGGATCAATGAGGGAATTTCACAAAATGAGAAAGGAGTGCAGTCCACACAACAGGGTCATTGAGGGAATTTCACAAAATGAGAAAGGCGTGCAGTCCACACAAAAGGATCAATGAGGGAATTTCTCAAAATGAGAAAGGAGTGCAGTCCATACAACATGATCATTGAGGGAATTTCACAAAATGAGAAAGGAGTGCAGTCCACACAACAGGGTCACTGAGGGAATTTCACAAAATGAGAAAGGAGTGCAGTCCACACAACAGGATCAATGAGGGAATTTCTCAAAATGAGAAAGGAGTGCAGTCCACACAACAGGATCATTGAGGGAATTTCACAAAATGAGAAAGGAGTGCAGTCCACACAACAGGATCAATGAGGGAATTTCACAAAATGAGAAATGAGTGCAGTCCGCACAAAAGGATCAATGAGGGAATTTCACAAAATGAGAAAGGAGTGCAGTCCACACAACAGGGTCATTGAGGGAATTTCACAAAATGAGAAAGGAGTGCCGTCCACACAAAAGGATCATTGAGGGAATTTCACAAAATGAGAAAGGAGTGCAGTCCATACAACAGGATCATTGAGGGAATTTCACAAAATGAGAAAGGAGTGCAGTCCACACAACAGGGTCATTGAGGGAATTTCACAAAATGAGAAATGCGTGCAGTCCACACAACAGGATCATTGAGGGAATTTCACAAAGTGAGAAAGGATTGCAGTCCACACAACAGGATCATTGAGGGAATTTCTCAAAATGAGAAAGGAGTGCAGTCCACACAACAGGATCATTGAGGGAATTTCACAAAATGAGAAAGGAGCGCAGTCCATACAACAGGATCATTGAGGGAATTTCTCAAAATGAGAAAGGAGTGCAGTCCACACAACAGGATCATTGAGGGAATTTCACAAAATGAGAAAGGCGTGCAGTCCACACAAAAGGATCAATGAGGGAATTTCTCAAAATGAGAAAGGAGCGCAGTCCATACAACAGGATCATTGAGGGAATTTCACAAAATGAAAAAGGAGTGCAGTCCACACAACAGGATCAATGAGGGAATTTCTCAAAATGAGAAAGGAGTGCAGTCCATACAACAGGATCATTGAGGGAATTTCACAAAATGAGAAAGGAGTGCAGTCCACACAACAGGGTCATTGAGGGAATTTCACAAAATGAGAAAGGAGTGCAGTCCACACAACAGGGTCATTGAGGGAATTTCACAAAATGAGAAAGGAGTGCAGTCCACACAACAGGGTCATTGAGGGAATTTCACAAAATGAGAAAGGCGTGCAGTCCGCACAAAAGGATCAATGAGGGAATTTCACAAAATAAGAAAGGAGTGCAGTCCACACAAAAGGATCAATGAGGGAATTTCACAAAATGAGAAAGGCGTGCAGTCCATACAACAGGGTCATTGAGGGAATTTCACAAAATGAGAAAGGAGTGCAGTCCACACAAAAGGATCAATGAGGGAATTTCTCAAAATGAGAAAGGAGTGCAGTCCATACAACAGGATCATTGAGGGAATTTCACAAAATGAGAAAGGAGTGCAGTCCACACAACAGGGTCATTGAGGGAATTTCACAAAATGAGAAAGGAGTGCAGTCCACACAACAGGGTCATTGAGGGAATTTCACAAAATGAGAAAGGAGTGCAGTCCACACAACAGGGTCATTGAGGGAATTTCACAAAATGAGAAAGGCGTGCAGTCCGCACAAAAGGATCAATGAGGGAATTTCACAAAATAAGAAAGGAGTGCAGTCCACACAAAAGGATCAATGAGGGAATTTCACAAAATGAGAAAGGCGTGCAGTCCATACAACAGGGTCATTGAGGGAATTTCACAAAATGAGAAAGGAGTGCAGTCCACACAACAGGGTCATTGAGGGAATTTCTCAAAATGAGAAAGGAGAGCAGTCCATACAACATGATCATTGAGGGAATTTCACAAAATGAGAAAGGAGTGCAGTCCACACAACAGGGTCACTGAGGGAATTTCACAAAATGAGAAAGGAGTGCAGTCCACACAACAGGATCAATGAGGGAATTTCTCAAAATGAGAAAGGAGTGCAGTCCACACAACAGGATCATTGAGGGAATTTCACAAAATGAGAAAGGAGTGCAGTCCACACAACAGGATCAATGAGGGAATTTCACAAAATGAGAAATGAGTGCAGTCCGCACAAAAGGATCAATGAGGGAATTTCACAAAATGAGAAAGGAGTGCAGTCCACACAACAGGGTCATTGAGGGAATTTCACAAAATGAGAAAGGAGTGCCGTCCACACAAAAGGATCATTGAGGGAATTTCACAAAATGAGAAAGGAGTGCAGTCCATACAACAGGATCATTGAGGGAATTTCACAAAATGAGAAAGGAGTGCAGTCCACACAACAGGGTCATTGAGGGAATTTCACAAAATGAGAAATGCGTGCAGTCCACACAACAGGGTCATTGAGGGAATTTCACAAAGTGAGAAAGGATTGCAGTCCACACAACAGGATCATTGAGGGAATTTCTCAAAATGAGAAAGGAGTGCAGTCCACACAACAGGATCATTGAGGGAATTTCACAAAATGAGAAAGGAGCGCAGTCCATACAACAGGATCATTGAGGGAATTTCTCAAAATGAGAAAGGAGTGCAGTCCACACAACAGGATCATTGAGGGAATTTCACAAAATGAGAAAGGCGTGCAGTCCACACAAAAGGATCAATGAGGGAATTTCTCAAAATGAGAAAGGAGCGCAGTCCATACAACAGGATCATTGAGGGAATTTCACAAAATGAAAAAGGAGTGCAGTCCACACAACAGGATCAATGAGGGAATTTCTCAAAATGAGAAAGGAGTGCAGTCCATACAACAGGATCATTGAGGGAATTTCACAAAATGAGAAAGGAGTGCAGTCCACACAACAGGGTCATTGAGGGAATTTCACAAAATGAGAAAGGAGTGCAGTCCACACAACAGGGTCATTGAGGGAATTTCACAAAATGAGAAAGGCGTGCAGTCCGCACAAAAGGATCAATGAGGGAATTTCACAAAATAAGAAAGGAGTGCAGTCCACACAAAAGGATCAATGAGGGAATTTCACAAAATGAGAAAGGCGTGCAGTCCATACAACAGGGTCATTGAGGGAATTTCACAAAATGAGAAAGGAGTGCAGTCCACACAACAGGGTCATTGAGGGAATTTCACAAAATGAGAAAGGCGTGCAGTCCACACAAAAGGATCAATGAGGGAATTTCTCAAAATGAGAAAGGAGCGCAGTCCATACAACAGGATCATTGAGGGAATTTCACAAAATGAAAAAGGAGTGCAGTCCACACAACAGGATCAATGAGGGAATTTCTCAAAATGAGAAAGGAGTGCAGTCCATACAACAGGATCATTGAGGGAATTTCACAAAATGAGAAAGGAGTGCAGTCCACACAACAGGGTCATTGAGGGAATTTCACAAAATGAGAAAGGAGTGCAGTCCACACAAAAGGATCAATGAGGGAATTTCACAAAATGAGAAAGGAGTGCAGTCCACACAAAAGGATCAATGAGGGAATTTCTCAAAATGAGAAAGGAGTGCAGTCCATACAACAGGATCATTGAAGGAATTTCACAAAATGAGAAAGGCGTGCAGTCCATACAACAGGATCATTGAGGGAATTTCACAAAATGAGAAAGGAGTGCAGTCCACACAACAGGGTCATTGAGGGAATTTCACAAAATGAGAAAGGAGTGCAGTCCACACAACAGGGTCATTGAGGGAATTTCACAAAATGAGAAAGGAGTGCAGTCCATACAACAGGATCATTGAGGGAATTTCACAAAATGAGAAAGGAGTGCAGTCCACACAACAGGGTCATTGAGGGAATTTCACAAAATGAGAAAGGAGTGCAGTCCACACAACAGGGTCATTGAGGGAATTTCACAAAATGAGAAAGGAGTGCAGTCCACACAACAGGGTCATTGAGGGAATTTCACAAAATGAGAAAGGCGTGCAGTCCGCACAAAAGGATCAATGAGGGAATTTCACAAAATAAGAAAGGAGTGCAGTCCACACAAAAGGATCAATGAGGGAATTTCACAAAATGAGAAAGGCGTGCAGTCCATACAACAGGGTCATTGAGGGAATTTCACAAAATGAGAAAGGAGTGCAGTCCACACAAAAGGATCAATGAGGGAATTTCTCAAAATGAGAAAGGAGTGCAGTCCATACAACAGGATCATTGAGGGAATTTCACAAAATGAGAAAGGCGTGCAGTCCATACAACAGGATCATTGAGGGAATTTCACAAAATGAGAAAGGAGTGCAGTCCACACAACAGGGTCATTGAGGGAATTTCACAAAATGAGAAAGGAGTGCAGTCCACACAACAGGGTCATTGAGGGAATTTCACAAAATGAGAAAGGAGTGCAGTCCACACAACAGGGTCATTGAGGGAATTTCACAAAATGAGAAAGGCGTGCAGTCCGCACAAAAGGATCAATGAGGGAATTTCACAAAATAAGAAAGGAGTGCAGTCCACACAAAAGGATCAATGAGGGAATTTCACAAAATGAGAAAGGCGTGCAGTCCATACAACAGGGTCATTGAGGGAATTTCACAAAATGAGAAAGGAGTGCAGTCCACACAACAGGGTCATTGATGGAATTTCACAAAATGAGAAAGGAGTGCAGTCCACACAACAGGGTCATTGAGGGAATTTCTCAAAATGAGAAAGGAGTGCAGTCCACACAAAAGGATCAATGAGGGAATTTCTCAAAATGAGAAAGGAGTGCAGTCCATACAACAGGATCATTGAGGGAATTTCACAAAATGAGAAAGGCGTGCAGTCCATACAACAGGATCATTGAGGGAATTTCACAAAATGAGAAATTAGTGCAGTCCACACAACAGGGTCATTGAGGGAATTTCACAAAATGAGAAAGGAGTGCAGTCCACGCAACAGGGTCATTGAGGGAATTTCTCAAAATGAGAAAGGAGTGCAGTCCACACAAAAGGATCAATGAGGGAATTTCACAAAATGAGAAAGGCGTGCAGTCCATACAACAGGGTCATTGAGGGAATTTCACAAAATGAGAAAGGAGTGCAGTCCACACAACAGGGTCATTGAGGGAATTTCACAAAATGAGAAAGGAGTGCAGTCCACACAACAGGGTCATTGAGGGAATTTCGAATTTCTCAAAATGAGAAAGGAGTGCAGTCCACACAAAAGGATCAATGAGGGAATTTCTCAAAATGAGAAAGGAGTGCAGTCCACACAACAGGGTCACTGAGGGAATTTCACAAAATGAGAAAGGAGTGCAGTCCACACAACAGGGTCATTGAGGGAATTTCACAAAATGAGAAAGGAGTGCAGTCCACACAACAGGGTCATTGAGGGAATTTCACAAAATGAGAAAGGAGTGCAGTCCACACAACAGGGTCATTGAGGGAATTTCACAAAATGAGAAAGGAGTGCAGTCCACACAACAGGGTCATTGAGGGAATTTCTCAAAATGAGAAAGGAGTGCAGTCCACACAAAAGGATCAATGAGGGAATTTCTCAAAATGAGAAAGGAGTGCAGTCCATACAACAGGATCATTGAGGGAATTTCACAAAATGAGAAAGGCGTGCAGTCCATACAACAGGATCATTGAGGGAATTTCACAAAATGAGAAATTAGTGCAGTCCACACAACAGGGTCATTGAGGGAATTTCACAAAATGAGAAAGGAGTGCAGTCCACGCAACAGGGTCATTGAGGGAATTTCTCAAAATGAGAAAGGAGTGCAGTCCACACAACAGGGTCATTGAGGGAATTTCACAAAATGAGAAAGGAGTGCAGTCCACACAACAGGATCATTGAGGGAATTTCACAAAATGAGAAAGGAGTGCAGTCCACACAACAGGGTCATTGAGGGAATTTCACAAAATGAGAAAGGAGTGCAGTCCACACAACAGGGTCATTGAGGGAATTTCTCAAAATGAGAAAGGAGTGCAGTCAACACAAAAGGATCAATGAGGGAATTTCTCAAAATGAGAAAGGAGTGCAGTCCATACAACAGGATCATTGAGGGAATTTCACAAAATGAGAAAGGAGTGCAGTCCACACAACAGGGTCATTGAGGGAGTTTCACAAAATGAGAAAGGAGTGCAGTCCACACAACAGGGTCATTGAGGGAATTTCACAAAAAGAGAAAGGAGTGCAGTCCACACAAAAGGATCAATGAGGGAATTTCTCAAAATGAGAAAGGAGTGCAGTCCATACAACAGGATCATTGAGGGAATTTCACAAAATGAGAAAGGAGTGCAGTCCACACAACAGGGTCATTGAGGGAATTTCACAAAATGAGAAAGGAGTGCAGTCCACACAAAAGGATCAATGAGGGAATTTCTCAAAATGAGAAAGGAGTGCAGTCCATACAACAGGATCATTGAGGGAATTTCACAAAATGAGAAAGGCGTGCAGTCCACACAAAAGGATCAATGAGGGAATTTCTCAAAATGAGAAAGGAGCGCAGTCCATACAACAGGATCATTGAGGGAATTTCACAAAATGAAAAAGGAGTGCAGTCCACACAACAGGATCAATGAGGGAATTTCTCAAAATGAGAAAGGAGTGCAGTCCATACAACAGGATCATTGAGGGAATTTCACAAAATGAGAAAGGAGTGCAGTCCACACAACAGGGTCATTGAGGGAATTTCACAAAATGAGAAAGGAGTGCAGTCCACACAACAGGGTCATTGAGGGAATTTCACAAAATGAGAAAGGAGTGCAGTCCACACAACAGGGTCATTGAGGGAATTTCACAAAATGAGAAAGGCGTGCAGTCCACACAAAAGGATCAATGAGGGAATTTCACAAAATGAGAAAGGAGTGCAGTCCACACAAAAGGATCAATGAGGGAATTTCACAAAATGAGAAAGGCGTGCAGTCCATACAACAGGGTCATTGAGGGAATTTCACAAAATGAGAAAGGAGTGCAGTCCACACAACAGGGTCATTGAGGGAATTTCACAAAATGAGAAAGGAGTGCAGTCCACACAACAGGGTCATTGAGGGAATTTCTCAAAATGAGAAAGGAGTGCAGTCCACACAAAAGGATCAATGAGGGAATTTCTCAAAATGAGAAAGGAGTGCAGTCCATACAACAGGACCATTGAGGGAATTTCACAAAATGAGAAAGGAGTGCAGTCCACACAAAAGGATCAATGAGGGAATTTCACAAAATGAGAAAGGCGTGCAGTCCATACAACAGGGTCATTGAGGGAATTTCACAAAATGAGAAAGGAGTGCAGTCCACACAACAGGATCATTGAGGGAATTTCTCAAAATGAGAAAGGAGTGCAGTCCACACAACAGGATCAATGAGGGAATTTCTCAAAATGAGAAAGGAGTGCAGTCCATACAACAGGATCATTGAGGGAATTTCACAAAATGAGAAAGGAGTGCAGTCCACACAACAGGGTCATTGAGGGAATTTCACAAAATGAGAAAGGAGTGCAGTCCACACAACAGGGTCATTGAGGGAATTTCACAAAATGAGAAAGGAGTGCAGTCCACACAACAGGGTCATTGAGGGAATTTCACAAAATGAGAAAGGCGTGCAGTCCGCACAAAAGGATCAATGAGGGAATTTCACAAAATAAGAAAGGAGTGCAGTCCACACAAAAGGATCAATGAGGGAATTTCACAAAATGAGAAAGGCGTGCAGTCCATACAACAGGGTCATTGAGGGAATTTCACAAAATGAGAAAGGAGTGCAGTCCACACAACAGGGTCATTGAGGGAATTTCACAAAATGAGAAAGGAGTGCAGTCCACACAACAGGGTCATTGAGGGAATTTCTCAAAATGAGAAAGGAGTGCAGTCCACACAAAAGGATCAATGAGGGAATTTCTCAAAATGAGAAAGGAGTGCAGTCCATACAACAGGATCATTGAGGGAATTTCACAAAATGAGAAAGGCGTGCAGTCCATACAACAGGATCATTGAGGGAATTTCACAAAATGAGAAAGGAGTGCAGTCCACACAACAGGGTCATTGAGGGAATTTCACAAAATGAGAAAGGAGTGCAGTCCACACAACAGGGTCATTGAGGGAATTTCACAAAATGAGAAAGGAGTGCAGTCCATACAACAGGATCATTGAGGGAATTTCACAAAATGAGAAAGGAGTGCAGTCCACACAACAGGGTCATTGAGGGAATTTCACAAAATGAGAAAGGAGTGCAGTCCACACAACAGGGTCATTGAGGGAATTTCACAAAATGAGAAAGGAGTGCAGTCCACACAACAGGGTCATTGAGGGAATTTCACAAAATGAGAAAGGCGTGCAGTCCGCACAAAAGGATCAATGAGGGAATTTCACAAAATAAGAAAGGAGTGCAGTCCACACAAAAGGATCAATGAGGGAATTTCACAAAATGAGAAAGGCGTGCAGTCCATACAACAGGGTCATTGAGGGAATTTCACAAAATGAGAAAGGAGTGCAGTCCACACAACAGGGTCATTGAGGGAATTTCACAAAATGAGAAAGGAGTGCAGTCCACACAACAGGGTCATTGAGGGAATTTCTCAAAATGAGAAAGGAGTGCAGTCCACACAAAAGGATCAATGAGGGAATTTCTCAAAATGAGAAAGGAGTGCAGTCCATACAACAGGATCATTGAGGGAATTTCACAAAATGAGAAAGGCGTGCAGTCCATACAACAGGATCATTGAGGGAATTTCACAAAATGAGAAAGGAGTGCAGTCCACACAACAGGGTCATTGAGGGAATTTCACAAAATGAGAAAGGAGTGCAGTCCACACAACAGGGTCATTGAGGGAATTTCACAAAATGAGAAAGGAGTGCAGTCCACACAACAGGGTCATTGAGGGAATTTCACAAAATGAGAAAGGCGTGCAGTCCGCACAAAAGGATCAATGAGGGAATTTCACAAAATAAGAAAGGAGTGCAGTCCACACAAAAGGATCAATGAGGGAATTTCACAAAATGAGAAAGGCGTGCAGTCCATACAACAGGGTCATTGAGGGAATTTCACAAAATGAGAAAGGAGTGCAGTCCACACAACAGGGTCATTGATGGAATTTCACAAAATGAGAAAGGAGTGCAGTCCACACAACAGGGTCATTGAGGGAATTTCTCAAAATGAGAAAGGAGTGCAGTCCACACAAAAGGATCAATGAGGGAATTTCTCAAAATGAGAAAGGAGTGCAGTCCATACAACAGGATCATTGAGGGAATTTCACAAAATGAGAAAGGCGTGCAGTCCATACAACAGGATCATTGAGGGAATTTCACAAAATGAGAAATTAGTGCAGTCCACACAACAGGGTCATTGAGGGAATTTCACAAAATGAGAAAGGAGTGCAGTCCACGCAACAGGGTCATTGAGGGAATTTCTCAAAATGAGAAAGGAGTGCAGTCCACACAAAAGGATCAATGAGGGAATTTCACAAAATGAGAAAGGCGTGCAGTCCATACAACAGGGTCATTGAGGGAATTTCACAAAATGAGAAAGGAGTGCAGTCCACACAACAGGGTCATTGAGGGAATTTCACAAAATGAGAAAGGAGTGCAGTCCACACAACAGGGTCATTGAGGGAATTTCGAATTTCTCAAAATGAGAAAGGAGTGCAGTCCACACAAAAGGATCAATGAGGGAATTTCTCAAAATGAGAAAGGAGTGCAGTCCACACAACAGGGTCACTGAGGGAATTTCACAAAATGAGAAAGGAGTGCAGTCCACACAACAGGGTCATTGAGGGAATTTCACAAAATGAGAAAGGAGTGCAGTCCACACAACAGGGTCATTGAGGGAATTTCACAAAATGAGAAAGGAGTGCAGTCCACACAACAGGGTCATTGAGGGAATTTCACAAAATGAGAAAGGAGTGCAGTCCACACAACAGGGTCATTGAGGGAATTTCTCAAAATGAGAAAGGAGTGCAGTCCACACAAAAGGATCAATGAGGGAATTTCTCAAAATGAGAAAGGAGTGCAGTCCATACAACAGGATCATTGAGGGAATTTCACAAAATGAGAAAGGCGTGCAGTCCATACAACAGGATCATTGAGGGAATTTCACAAAATGAGAAATTAGTGCAGTCCACACAACAGGGTCATTGAGGGAATTTCACAAAATGAGAAAGGAGTGCAGTCCACGCAACAGGGTCATTGAGGGAATTTCTCAAAATGAGAAAGGAGTGCAGTCCACACAACAGGGTCATTGAGGGAATTTCACAAAAAGAGAAAGGAGTGCAGTCCACACAAAAGGATCAATGAGGGAATTTCTCAAAATGAGAAAGGAGTGCAGTCCACACAACAGGGTCATTGAGGGAATTTCACAAAAAGAGAAAGGAGTGCAGTCCACACAAAAGGATCAATGAGGGAATTTCTCAAAATGAGAAAGGAGTGCAGTCCATACAACAGGATCATTGAGGGAATTTCACAAAATGAGAAAGGAGTGCAGTCCACACAACAGGGTCATTGAGGGAATTTCACAAAATGAGAAAGGAGTGCAGTCCACACAAAAGGATCAATGAGGGAATTTCTCAAAATGAGAAAGGAGTGCAGTCCATACAACAGGATCATTGAGGGAATTTCACAAAATGAGAAAGGCGTGCAGTCCACACAAAAGGATCAATGAGGGAATTTCTCAAAATGAGAAAGGAGCGCAGTCCATACAACAGGATCATTGAGGGAATTTCACAAAATGAAAAAGGAGTGCAGTCCACACAACAGGATCAATGAGGGAATTTCTCAAAATGAGAAAGGAGTGCAGTCCATACAACAGGATCATTGAGGGAATTTCACAAAATGAGAAAGGAGTGCAGTCCACACAACAGGGTCATTGAGGGAATTTCACAAAATGAGAAAGGAGTGCAGTCCACACAACAGGGTCATTGAGGGAATTTCACAAAATGAGAAAGGAGTGCAGTCCACACAACAGGGTCATTGAGGGAATTTCACAAAATGAGAAAGGCGTGCAGTCCACACAAAAGGATCAATGAGGGAATTTCACAAAATGAGAAAGGAGTGCAGTCCACACAAAAGGATCAATGAGGGAATTTCACAAAATGAGAAAGGCGTGCAGTCCATACAACAGGGTCATTGAGGGAATTTCACAAAATGAGAAAGGAGTGCAGTCCACACAACAGGGTCATTGAGGGAATTTCACAAAATGAGAAAGGAGTGCAGTCCACACAACAGGGTCATTGAGGGAATTTCTCAAAATGAGAAAGGAGTGCAGTCCACACAAAAGGATCAATGAGGGAATTTCTCAAAATGAGAAAGGAGTGCAGTCCATACAACAGGACCATTGAGGGAATTTCACAAAATGAGAAAGGAGTGCAGTCCACACAAAAGGATCAATGAGGGAATTTCACAAAATGAGAAAGGCGTGCAGTCCATACAACAGGGTCATTGAGGGAATTTCACAAAATGAGAAAGGAGTGCAGTCCACACAACAGGATCATTGAGGGAATTTCTCAAAATGAGAAAGGAGTGCAGTCCACACAACAGGGTCACTGAGGGAATTTCAAAAAATGAGAAAGGAGTGCAGTCCACAGAAAAAGATCAATGAGGGAATTTTTCAAAATGAGAAAGGAGTGCAGTCCATACAACAGGATCATTGAGGGAATTTCACAAAATGAGAAAGGAGTGCAGTCCACACAACAGGGTCATTGAGGGAATTTCACAAAATGAGAAAGGCGTGCAGTCCACACAAAAGGATCAATGAGGGAATTTCTCAAAATGAGAAAGGAGTGCAGTACATACAACAGGATCATTGAGGGAATTTCACAAAATGAAAAAGGAGTGCAGTCCACACAAAAGGATCAATGAGGGAATTTCTCAAAATGAGAAAGGAGTGCAGTCCATACAACAGGATCATTGAGGGAATTTCACAAAATGAGAAAGGAGTGCAGTCCACACAAAAGGATCAATGAGGGAATTTCTCAAAATGAGAAAGGAGTGCAGTCCATACAACAGGGTCATTGAGGGAATTTCACAAAATGAGAAAGGAGTGCAGTCCATACAACAGGATCATTGAGGGAATTTCACAAAATGAGAAAGGAGTGCAGTCCACACAAAAGGATCAATGAGGGAATTTCTCAAAATGAGAAAGGAGTGCAGTCCATACAACAGGGTCATTGAGGGAATTTCACAAAATGAGAAAGGAGTGCAGTCCACACAACAGGGTCATTGAGGGAATTCCACAAAATTAGAAAGGATTGCAGTCCACACAACAGGATCAATGAGGGAATTTCACAAAATGAGAAAGGAGTGCAGTCCACACAACAGGGTCATTGAGGGAATTTCACAAAATGAGAAAGGAGTGCAGTCCACACAACAGGGTCATTGAGGGAATTTCACAAAATGAGAAAGGAGTGCAGTCCACACAACAGGGTCATTGAGGGAATTTCACAAAATGAGAAAGGAGTGCAGTCCATACAACAGGATCATTGAGGGAATTTCACAAAATGAGAAAGGAGTGCAGTCCACACAACAGGGTCATTGAGGGAATTTCACAAAATGAGAAAGGCGTGCAGTCCACACAAAAGGATCAATGAGGGAATTTCTCAAAATGAGAAAGGAGTGCAGTACATACAACAGGATCATTGAGGGAATTTCACAAAATGAAAAAGGAGTGCAGTCCACACAAAAGGATCAATGAGGGAATTTCTCAAAATGAGAAAGGAGTGCAGTCCATACAACAGGATCATTGAGGGAATTTCACAAAATGAGAAAGGAGTGCAGTCCACACAAAAGGATCAATGAGGGAATTTCTCAAAATGAGAAAGGAGTGCAGTCCATACAACAGGGTCATTGAGGGAATTTCACAAAATGAGAAAGGAGTGCAGTCCATACAACAGGATCATTGAGGGAATTTCACAAAATGAGAAAGGAGTGCAGTCCACACAAAAGGATCAATGAGGGAATTTCTCAAAATGAGAAAGGAGTGCAGTCCATACAACAGGGTCATTGAGGGAATTTCACAAAATGAGAAAGGAGTGCAGTCCACACAACAGGGTCATTGAGGGAATTCCACAAAATTAGAAAGGATTGCAGTCCACACAACAGGATCAATGAGGGAATTTCACAAAATGAGAAAGGAGTGCAGTCCACACAACAGGGTCATTGAGGGAATTTCACAAAATGAGAAAGGAGTGCAGTCCACACAACAGGGTCATTGAGGGAATTTCACAAAATGAGAAAGGAGTGCAGTCCACACAACAGGGTCATTGAGGGAATTTCACAAAATGAGAAAGGAGTGCAGTCCATACAACAGGATCATTGAGGGAATTTCACAAAATGAGAAAGGAGTGCAGTCCACACAACAGGGTCATTGAGGGAATTTCACAAAATGAAAAAGGAGTGCAGTCCACACAACAGGATCAATGAGGGAATTTCACAAAATGAGAAAGGAGTGCAGTCCATACAACAGGATCATTGAGGGAATTTCACAAAATGAGAAAGGAGTGCAGTCCACACAACAGGGTCACTGAGGGAATTTCACAAAATGAGAAAGGAGTGCAGTCCACACAACAGGGTCATTGAGGGAATTTCACAAAATGAGAAAGGAGTGCAGTCCACACAACAGGGTCACTGAGGGAATTTCAAAAAATGAGAAAGGAGTGCAGTCCACAGAAAAAGATCAATGAGGGAATTTTTCAAAATGAGAAAGGAGTGCAGTCCATACAACAGGATCATTGAGGGAATTTCACAAAATGAGAAAGGAGTGCAGTCCACACAACAGGGTCATTGAGGGAATTTCACAAAATGAGAAAGGCGTGCATTCCACACAAAAGGATCAATGAGGGAATTTCTCAAAATGAGAAAGGAGTGCAGTCCATACAACAGGATCATTGAGGGAATTTCACAAAATGAAAAAGGAGTGCAGTCCACACAACAGGATCAATGAGGGAATTTCACAAAATGAGAAAGGAGTGCAGTCCACACAAAAGGATCAATAGGGAATTTCTCAAAATGAGAAAGGAGTGCAGTCCATACAACAGGATCATTGAGGGAATTTCACAAAATGAGAAAGGAGTGCAGTCCACACAACAGGGTCATTGAGGGAATTTCACAAAATGAGAAAGGAGTGCAGTCCACACAACAGGGTCATTGAGGGAATTTCTCAAAATGAGAAAGGAGTGCAGTCCACACAAAAAGGATCAATGAGGGAATTTCTCAAAATGAGAAAGGAGTGCAGTCCATACAACAGGATCATTGAGGGAATTTCACAAAATGAGAAATTAGTGCAGTCCACACAACAAGGTCATTGAGGGAATTTCACAAAATGAGAAAGGAGTGCAGTCCACGCAACAGGGTCATTGAGGGAATTTCTCAAAATGAGAAAGGAGTGCAGTCCACACAAAAGGATCAATGAGGGAATTTCTCAAAATGAGAAAGGAGTGCAGTCCATACAACAGGATCATTGAGGGAATTTCACAAAATGAGAAAGGAGTGCGGTCCACACAACAGGGTCATTGAGGGAATTTCACAAAATGAGAAAGGAGTGCAGTCCACACAACAGGGTCATTGAGGGAATTTCACAAAATGAGAAAGGAGTGCAGTCCACACAACAGGATCATTGAGGGAATTTCACAAAATGAGAAAGGAGTGCAGTCCACACAACAGGGTCATTGAGGGAATTTCACAAAATGAGAAAGGAGTGCAGTCCACACAACAGGGTCATTGAGGGAATTTCTCAAAATGAGAAAGGAGTGCAGTCCACACAAAAGGATCAATGAGGGAATTTCTCAAAATGAGAAAGGAGTGCAGTCCATACAACAGGATCATTGAGGGAATTTCACAAAATGAGAAAGGAGTGCAGTCCACACAACAGGGTCATTGAGGGAGTTTCACAAAATGAGAAAGGAGTGCAGTCCACACAACAGGGTCATTGAGGGAATTTCACAAAATGAGAAAGGAGTGCAGTCCACAGAAAAAGATCAATGAGGGAATTTTTCAAAATGAGAAAGGAGTGCAGTCCATACAACAGGATCATTGAGGGAATTTCACAAAATGAGAAAGGAGTGCAGTCCACACAACAGGGTCATTGAGGGAATTTCACAAAATGAGAAAGGCGTGCATTCCACACAAAAGGATCAATGAGGGAATTTCTCAAAATGAGAAAGGAGTACAGTCCATACAACAGGATCATTGAGGGAATTTCACAAAATGAAAAAGGAGTGCAGTCCACACAACAGGATCAATGAGGGAATTTCACAAAATGAGAAAGGAGTGCAGTCCACACAAAAGGATCAATAGGGAATTTCTCAAAATGAGAAAGGAGTGCAGTCCATACAACAGGATCATTGAGGGAATTTCACAAAATGAGAAAGGAGTGCAGTCCACACAACAGGGTCATTGAGGGAATTTCACAAAATGAGAAAGGAGTGCAGTCCACACAACAGGGTCATTGAGGGAATTTCTCAAAATGAGAAAGGAGTGCAGTCCACACAAAAGGATCAATGAGGGAATTTCTCAAAATGAGAAAGGAGTGCAGTCCATACAACAGGATCATTGAGGGAATTTCACAAAATGAGAAATTAGTGCAGTCCACACAACAGGGTCATTGAGGGAATTTCACAAAATGAGAAAGGAGTGCAGTCCACGCAACAGGGTCATTGAGGGAATTTCTCAAAATGAGAAAGGAGTGCAGTCCACACAAAAGGATCAATGAGGGAATTTCACAAAATGAGAAAGGAGTGCAGTCCATACAACAGGATCATTGAGGGAATTTCACAAAATGAGAAAGGAGTGCGGTCCACACAACAGGGTCATTGAAGGAATTTCACAAAATGAGAAAGGAGTGCAGTCCACACAACAGGGTCATTGAGGGAATTTCACAAAATGAGAAAGGAGTGCAGTCCACACAACAGGATCATTGAGGGAATTTCACAAAATGAGAAAGGAGTGCAGTCCACACAACAGGGTCATTGAGGGAATTTCACAAAATGAGAAAGGAGTGCAGTCCACACAACAGGGTCATTGAGGGAATTTCTCAAAATGAGAAAGGAGTGCAGTCCACACAAAAGGATCAATGAGGGAATTTCTCAAAATGAGAAAGGAGTGCAGTCCATACAACAGGATCATTGAGGGAATTTCACAAAATGAGAAAGGAGTGCAGTCCACACAACAGGGTCATTGAGGGAGTTTCACAAAATGAGAAAGGAGTGCAGTCCACACAACAGGGTCATTGAGGGAATTTCACAAAATGAGAAAGGAGTGCAGTCCACACAACAGGGTCATTGAGGGAATTTCACAAAATGAGAAAGGCGTGCAGTCCACACAAAAGGATCAATGAGGGAATTTCTCAAAATGAGAAAGGAGTGCAGTCCATACAACAGGATCATTGAGGGAATTTCACAAAATGAGAAAGGAATGCAGTCCACACAACAGGGTCACTGAGGGAATTTCAAAAAATGAGAAAGGAGTGCAGTCCACAGAAAAAGATCAATGAGGGAATTTTTCAAAATGAGAAAGGAGTGCAGTCCACACAAAAGGATCAATGAGGGAATTTCTCAAAATGAGAAAGGAGTGCAGTCCATACAACAGGATCATTGAGGGAATTTCACAAAATGAGAAATTAGTGCAGTCCACACAACAGGGTCATTGAGGGAATTTCACAAAATGAGAAAGGAGTGCAGTCCACGCAACAGGGTCATTGAGGGAATTTCTCAAAATGAGAAAGGAGTGCAGTCCACACAAAAGGATCAATGAGGGAATTTCTCAAAATGAGAAAGGAGTGCAGTCCATACAACAGGATCATTGAGGGAATTTCACAAAATGAGAAAGGAGTGCAGTCCATACAACAGGATCATTGAGGGAATTTCACAAAATGAGAAAGGAGTGCGGTCCACACAACAGGGTCATTGAAGGAATTTCACAAAATGAGAAAGGAGTGCAGTCCACACAACAGGGTCATTGAGGGAATTTCACAAAATGAGAAAGGAGTGCAGTCCACACAACAGGATCATTGAGGGAATTTCACAAAATGAGAAAGGAGTGCAGTCCACACAACAGGGTCATTGAGGGAATTTCACAAAATGAGAAAGGAGTGCAGTCCACACAACAGGGTCATTGAGGGAATTTCTCAAAATGAGAAAGGAGTGCAGTCCACACAAAAGGATCAATGAGGGAATTTCTCAAAATGAGAAAGGAGTGCAGTCCATACAACAGGATCATTGAGGGAATTTCACAAAATGAGAAAGGAGTGCAGTCCACACAACAGGGTCATTGAGGGAGTTTCACAAAATGAGAAAGGAGTGCAGTCCACACAACAGGGTCATTGAGGGAATTTCACAAAATGAGAAAGGAGTGCAGTCCACACAACAGGGTCATTGAGGGAATTTCACAAAATGAGAAAGGCGTGCAGTCCACACAAAAGGATCAATGAGGGAATTTCTCAAAATGAGAAAGGAGTGCAGTCCATACAACAGGATCATTGAGGGAATTTCACAAAATGAGAAAGGAATGCAGTCCACACAACAGGGTCACTGAGGGAATTTCAAAAAATGAGAAAGGAGTGCAGTCCACAGAAAAAGATCAATGAGGGAATTTTTCAAAATGAGAAAGGAGTGCAGTCCATACAACAGGATCATTGAGGGAATTTCACAAAATGAGAAAGGAGTGCAGTCCACACAACAGGGTCATTGAGGGAATTTCACAAAATGAGAAAGGAGTGCTGTCCACACAACAGGGTCATTGAGGGAATTTCACAAAATGAGAAAGGAGTGCAGTCCACACAACAGGGTCATTGAGGGAATTTCACAAAATGAGAAAGGAGTGCAGTCCACACAAAAGGATCAATGAGGGAATTTCTCAAAATGAGAAAGGAGTGCAGTACATACAACAGGATCATTGAGGGAATTTCACAAAATGAAAAAGGAGTGCAGTCCACACAAAAGGATCAATGAGGGAATTTCTCAAAATGAGAAAGGAGTGCAGTCCATACAACAGGATCATTGAGGGAATTTCACAAAATGAGAAAGGAGTGCAGTCCACACAAAAGGATCAATGAGGGAATTTCTCAAAATGAGAAAGGAGTGCAGTCCATACAACAGGGTCATTGAGGGAATTTCACAAAATGAGAAAGGAGTGCAGTCCACACAACAGGGTCATTGAGGGAATTTCACAAAATGAGAAAGGAGTGCAGTCCACACAACAGGGTCATTGAGGGAATTCCACAAAATGAGAAAGGATTGCAGTCCACACAACAGGATCAATGAGGGAATTTCACAAAATGAGAAAGGAGTGCAGTCCACACAACAGGGTCATTGAGGGAATTTCACAAAATGAGAAAGGAGTGCAGTCCACACAACAGGGTCATTGAGGGAATTTCACAAAATGAGAAAGGAGTGCAGTCCACACAACAGGGTCATTGAGGGAATTTCACAAAATGAGAAAGGAGTGCAGTCCATACAACAGGATCATTGAGGGAATTTCACAAAATGAGAAAGGAGTGCAGTCCACACAACAGGGTCATTGAGGGAATTTCACAAAATGAAAAAGGAGTGCAGTCCACACAACAGGATCAATGAGGGAATTTCACAAAATGAAAAAGGAGTGCAGTCCACACAACAGGGTCATTGAGGGAATTTCACAAAATGAGAAAGGAGTGCAGTCCATACAACAGGATCATTGAGGGAATTTCACAAAATGAGAAAGGAGTGCAGTCCACACAACAGGGTCATTGAGGGAATTTCACAAAATGAAAAAGGAGTGCAGTCCACACAACAGGATCAATGAGGGAATTTCACAAAATGAGAAAGGAGTGCAGTCCATACAACAGGATCATTGAGGGAATTTCACAAAATGAGAAAGGAGTGCAGTCCACACAACAGGGTCACTGAGGGAATTTCACAAAATGAGAAAGGAGTGCAGTCCACACAACAGGGTCATTGAGGGAATTTCACAAAATGAGAAAGGAGTGCAGTCCACACAACAGGGTCACTGAGGGAATTTCAAAAAATGAGAAAGGAGTGCAGTCCACAGAAAAAGATCAATGAGGGAATTTTTCAAAATGAGAAAGGAGTGCAGTCCATACAACAGGATCATTGAGGGAATTTCACAAAATGAGAAAGGAGTGCAGTCCACACAACAGGGTCATTGAGGGAATTTCACAAAATGAGAAAGGAGTGCAGTCCACACAACAGGGTCATTGAGGGAATTTCACAAAATGAGAAAGGAGTGCAGTCCACACAACAGGGTCATTGAGGGAATTCCACAAAATGAGAAAGGATTGCAGTCCACACAACAGGATCAATGAGGGAATTTCACAAAATGAGAAAGGAGTGCAGTCCACACAACAGGGTCATTGAGGGAATTTCACAAAATGAGAAAGGAGTGCAGTCCACACAACAGGGTCATTGAGGGAATTTCACAAAATGAGAAAGGAGTGCAGTCCACACAACAGGGTCATTGAGGGAATTTCACAAAATGAGAAAGGAGTGCAGTCCATACAACAGGATCATTGAGGGAATTTCACAAAATGAGAAAGGAGTGCAGTCCACACAACAGGGTCATTGAGGGAATTACACAAAATGAGAAAGGCGTGCATTCCACACAAAAGGATCAATGAGGGAATTTCTCAAAATGAGAAAGGAGTGCAGTCCATACAACAGGATCATTGAGGGAATTTCACAAAATGAGAAAGGAGTGCAGTCCACACAACAGGGTCATTGAGGGAATTTCACAAAATGAAAAAGGAGTGCAGTCCACACAACAGGATCAATGAGGGAATTTCACAAAATGAGAAAGGAGTGCAGTCCATACAACAGGATCATTGAGGGAATTTCACAAAATGAGAAAGGAGTGCAGTCCACACAACAGGGTCATTGAGGGAATTTCACAAAATGAAAAAGGAGTGCAGTCCACACAACAGGATCAATGAGGGAATTTCACAAAATGAGAAAGGAGTGCAGTCCATACAACAGGATCATTGAGGGAATTTCACAAAATGAGAAAGGAGTGCAGTCCACACAACAGGGTCACTGAGGGAATTTCACAAAATGAGAAAGGAGTGCAGTCCATACAACAGGATCATTGAGGGAATTTCACAAAATGAGAAAGGAGTGCAGTCCACACAACAGGGTCATTGAGGGAATTTCACAAAATGAGAAAGGAGTGCAGTCCATACAACAGGATCATTGAGGGAATTTCACAAAATGAGAAAGGAGTGCAGTCCACACAACAGGGTCATTGAGGGAATTACACAAAATGAGAAAGGCGTGCATTCCACACAAAAGGATCAATGAGGGAATTTCTCAAAATGAGAAAGGAGTGCAGTCCATACAACAGGATCATTGAGGGAATTTCACAAAATGAGAAAGGAGTGCAGTCCACACAACAGGGTCATTGAGGGAATTTCACAAAATGAAAAAGGAGTGCAGTCCACACAACAGGATCAATGAGGGAATTTCACAAAATGAGAAAGGAGTGCAGTCCATACAACAGGATCATTGAGGGAATTTCACAAAATGAGAAAGGAGTGCAGTCCACACAACAGGGTCATTGAGGGAATTTCACAAAATGAAAAAGGAGTGCAGTCCACACAACAGGATCAATGAGGGAATTTCACAAAATGAGAAAGGAGTGCAGTCCATACAACAGGATCATTGAGGGAATTTCACAAAATGAGAAAGGAGTGCAGTCCACACAACAGGGTCACTGAGGGAATTTCACAAAATGAGAAAGGAGTGCAGTCCACACAACAGGGTCATTGAGGGAATTTCACAAAATGAGAAAGGAGTGCAGTCCACACAACAGGGTCACTGAGGGAATTTCAAAAAATGAGAAAGGAGTGCAGTCCACAGAAAAAGATCAATGAGGGAATTTTTCAAAATGAGAAAGGAGTGCAGTCCATACAACAGGATCATTGAGGGAATTTCACAAAATGAGAAAGGAGTGCAGTCCACACAACAGGGTCATTGAGGGAATTACACAAAATGAGAAAGGCGTGCATTCCACACAAAAGGATCAATGAGGGAATTTCTCAAAATGAGAAAGGAGTGCAGTCCATACAACAGGATCATTGAGGGAATTTCACAAAATGAAAAAGGAGTGCAGTCCACACAACAGGATCAATGAGGGAATTTCACAAAATGAGAAAGGAGTGCAGTCCACACAAAAGGATCAATAGGGAATTTCTCAAAATGAGAAAGGAGTGCAGTCCATACAACAGGATCATTGAGGGAATTTCACAAAATGAGAAAGGAGTGCAGTCCACACAACAGGGTCATTGAGGGAATTTCACAAAGTGAGAAAGGATTGCAGTCCACACAACAGGATCAATGAGGGAATTTCACAAAATGAGAAATGAGTGCAGTCCACACAACAGGGTCAATGAGGGAATTTCTCAAAATGAGAAAGGAGTGCAGTCCATACAACAGGATCATTGAGGGAATTTCACAAAATGAGAAAGGAGTGCAGTCCACACAACAGGGTCATTGAGGGAATTTCACAAAATGAGAAAGGCGTGCATTCCACACAAAAGGATCAATGAGGGAATTTCTCAAAATGAGAAAGGAGTGCAGTCCATACAACAGGATCATTGAGGGAATTTCACAAAATGAAAAAGGAGTGCAGTCCACACAACAGGATCAATGAGGGAATTTCACAAAATGAGAAAGGAGTGCAGTCCACACAAAAGGATCAATAGGGAATTTCTCAAAATGAGAAAGGAGTGCAGTCCATACAACAGGATCATTGAGGGAATTTCACAAAATGAGAAAGGAGTGCAGTCCACACAACAGGGTCATTGAGGGAATTTCACAAAGTGAGAAAGGATTGCAGTCCACACAACAGGATCAATGAGGGAATTTCACAAAATGAGAAAGGAGTGCAGTCCACACAACAGGGTCATTGAGGGAATTTCTCAAAATGAGAAAGGAGTGCAGTCCACACAAAAGGATCAATGAGGGAATTTCTCAAAATGAGAAAGGAGTGCAGTCCATACAACAGGATCATTGAGGGAATTTCACAAAATGAGAAAGGAGTGCAGTCCACACAACAGGGTCATTGAGGGAATTTCACAAAATGAGAAAGGAGTGCAGTCCATACAACAGGATCATTGAGGGAATTTCACAAAATGAAAAAGGAGTGCAGTCCACACAACAGGATCAATGAGGGAATTTCACAAAATGAGAAAGGAGTGCAGTCCACACAAAAGGATCAATAGGGAATTTCTCAAAATGAGAAAGGAGTGCAGTCCATACAACAGGATCATTGAGGGAATTTCACAAAATGAGAAAGGAGTGCAGTCCACACAACAGGGTCATTGAGGGAATTTCACAAAGTGAGAAAGGATTGCAGTCCACACAACAGGATCAATGAGGGAATTTCACAAAATGAGAAATGAGTGCAGTCCACACAACAGGGTCAATGAGGGAATTTCTCAAAATGAGAAAGGAGTGCAGTCCATACAACAGGATCATTGAGGGAATTTCACAAAATGAGAAAGGAGTGCTGTCCACACAACAGGGTCATTGAGGGAATTTCACAAAATGAGAAAGGCGTGCATTCCACACAAAAGGATCAATGAGGGAATTTCTCAAAATGAGAAAGGAGTGCAGTCCATACAACAGGATCATTGAGGGAATTTCACAAAATGAAAAAGGAGTGCAGTCCACACAACAGGATCAATGAGGGAATTTCACAAAATGAGAAAGGAGTGCAGTCCACACAAAAGGATCAATAGGGAATTTCTCAAAATGAGAAAGGAGTGCAGTCCATACAACAGGATCATTGAGGGAATTTCACAAAATGAGAAAGGAGTGCAGTCCACACAACAGGGTCATTGAGGGAATTTCACAAAGTGAGAAAGGATTGCAGTCCACACAACAGGATCAATGAGGGAATTTCACAAAATGAGAAAGGAGTGCAGTCCACACAACAGGGTCATTGAGGGAATTTCTCAAAATGAGAAAGGAGTGCAGTCCACACAAAAGGATCAATGAGGGAATTTCTCAAAATGAGAAAGGAGTGCAGTCCATACAACAGGATCATTGAGGGAATTTCACAAAATGAGAAAGGAGTGCAGTCCACACAACAGGGTCATTGAGGGAATTTCACAAAATGAGAAAGGAGTGCAGTCCACACAACAGGGTCATTGAGGGAATTTCACAAAATGAGAAAGGAGTGCAGTCCACACAACAGGGTCATTGAGGGAATTTCACAAAATGAGAAAGGAGTGCAGTCCACACAACAGGGTCACTGAGGGAATTTCACAAAATGAGAAAGGAGTGCAGTCCACACAACAGGGTCATTGAGGGAATTTCACAAAATGAGAAAGGAGTGCAGTCCACACAACAGGGTCATTGAGGGAATTTCACAAAATGAGAAAGGAGTGCAGTCCACACAACAGGGTCATTGAGGGAATTTCACAAAATGAGAAAGGAGTGCAGTCCACACAACAGGGTCATTGAGGGAATTTCTCAAAATGAGAAAGGAGTGCAGTCCACACAAAAGGATCAATGAGGGAATTTCTCAAAATGAGAAAGGAGTGCAGTCCATACAACAGGATCATTGAGGGAATTTCACAAAATGAGAAAGGCGTGCAGTCCATACAACAGGATCATTGAGGGAATTTCACAAAATGAGAAAGGAGTGCAGTCCACACAACAGGGTCATTGAGGGAATTTCACAAAATGAGAAAGGAGTGCAGTCCACGCAACAGGGTCATTGAGGGAATTTCTCAAAATGAGAAAGGAGTGCAGTCCACACAAAAGGATCAATAGGAAATTTCTCAAAATGAGAAAGGAGTGCAGTCCATACAACAGGATCATTGAGGGAATTTCACAAAATGAGAAAGGAGTGCAGTCCACACAACAGGGTCATTGAGGGAATTTCACAAAGTGAGAAAGGATTGCAGTCCACACAACAGGATCAATGAGGGAATTTCACAAAATGAGAAATGAGTGCAGTCCACACAACAGGGTCATTGAGGGAATTTCTCAAAATGAGAAAGGAGTGCAGTCCACACAACAGGGTCAATGAGGGAATTTCTCAAAATGAGAAAGGAGTGCAGTCCATACAACAGGATCATTGAGGGAATTTCACAAAATGAGAAAGGAGTGCAGTCCACAGAAAAAGATCAATGAGGGAATTTTTCAAAATGAGAAAGGAGTGCAGTCCATACAACAGGATCATTGAGGGAATTTCACAAAATGAGAAAGGAGTGCAGTCCACACAACAGGGTCATTGAGGGAATTTCACAAAATGAGAAAGGCGTGCATTCCACACAAAAGGATCAATGAGGGAATTTCTCAAAATGAGAAAGGAGTGCAGTCCATACAACAGGATCATTGAGGGAATTTCACAAAATGAAAAAGGAGTGCAGTCCACACAACAGGATCAATGAGGGAATTTCACAAAATGAGAAAGGAGTGCAGTCCACACAAAAGGATCAATAGGGAATTTCTCAAAATGAGAAAGGAGTGCAGTCCATACAACAGGATCATTGAGGGAATTTCACAAAATGAGAAAGGAGTGCAGTCCACACAACAGGGTCATTGAGGGAATTTCACAAAGTGAGAAAGGATTGCAGTCCACACAACAGGATCAATGAGGGAATTTCACAAAATGAGAAATGAGTGCAGTCCACACAACAGGGTCAATGAGGGAATTTCTCAAAATGAGAAAGGAGTGCAGTCCATACAACAGGATCATTGAGGGAATTTCACAAAATGAGAAAGGAGTGCAGTCCACACAACAGGGTCATTGAGGGAATTTCACAAAATGAGAAAGGCGTGCATTCCACACAAAAGGATCAATGAGGGAATTTCTCAAAATGAGAAAGGAGTGCAGTCCATACAACAGGATCATTGAGGGAATTTCACAAAATGAAAAAGGAGTGCAGTCCACACAACAGGATCAATGAGGGAATTTCACAAAATGAGAAAGGAGTGCAGTCCACACAAAAGGATCAATAGGGAATTTCTCAAAATGAGAAAGGAGTGCAGTCCATACAACAGGATCATTGAGGGAATTTCACAAAATGAGAAAGGAGTGCAGTCCACACAACAGGGTCATTGAGGGAATTTCACAAAGTGAGAAAGGATTGCAGTCCACACAACAGGATCAATGAGGGAATTTCACAAAATGAGAAAGGAGTGCAGTCCACACAACAGGGTCATTGAGGGAATTTCTCAAAATGAGAAAGGAGTGCAGTCCACACAAAAGGATCAATGAGGGAATTTCTCAAAATGAGAAAGGAGTGCAGTCCATACAACAGGATCATTGAGGGAATTTCACAAAATGAGAAAGGAGTGCAGTCCACACAACAGGGTCATTGAGGGAATTTCACAAAATGAGAAAGGAGTGCAGTCCACACAACAGGGTCATTGAGGGAATTTCACAAAATGAGAAAGGAGTGCAGTCCACACAACAGGGTCATTGAGGGAATTTCACAAAATGAGAAAGGAGTGCAGTCCACACAACAGGGTCACTGAGGGAATTTCACAAAATGAGAAAGGAGTGCAGTCCACACAACAGGGTCATTGAGGGAATTTCACAAAATGAGAAAGGAGTGCAGTCCACACAACAGGGTCATTGAGGGAATTTCACAAAATGAGAAAGGAGTGCAGTCCACACAACAGGGTCATTGAGGGAATTTCACAAAATGAGAAAGGAGTGCAGTCCACACAACAGGGTCATTGAGGGAATTTCTCAAAATGAGAAAGGAGTGCAGTCCACACAAAAGGATCAATAGGAAATTTCTCAAAATGAGAAAGGAGTGCAGTCCATACAACAGGATCATTGAGGGAATTTCACAAAATGAGAAAGGAGTGCAGTCCACACAACAGGGTCATTGAGGGAATTTCACAAAGTGAGAAAGGATTGCAGTCCACACAACAGGATCAATGAGGGAATTTCACAAAATGAGAAATGAGTGCAGTCCACACAACAGGGTCAATGAGGGAATTTCTCAAAATGAGAAAGGAGTGCAGTCCATACAACAGGATCATTGAGGGAATTTCACAAAATGAGAAAGGAGTGCAGTCCACACAACAGGGTCATTGAGGGAATTTCACAAAATGAGAAAGGCGTGCAGTCCACACAACAGGGTCATTGAGGGAATTTCACAAAATGAGAAAGGAGTGCAGTCCACACAACAGGGTCATTGAGGGAATTTCACAAAATGAGAAAGGAGTGCAGTCCACACAACAGGGTCACTGAGGGAATTTCACAAAATGAGAAAGGAGTGCAGTCCACACAACAGGGTCATTGAGGGAATTTCACAAAATGAGAAAGGAGTGCAGTCCACACAACAGGGTCATTGAGGGAATTTCACAAAATGAGAAAGGAGTGCAGTCCACACAACAGGGTCATTGAGGGAATTTCACAAAATGAGAAAGGAGTGCAGTCCACACAACAGGGTCATTGAGGGAATTTCTCAAAATGAGAAAGGAGTGCAGTCCACACAACAGGGTCATTGAGGGAATTTCACAAAATGAGAAAGGAGTGCAGTCCACACAACAGGGTCATTGAGGGAATTTCACAAAATGAGAAAGGAGTGCAGTCCACACAACAGGGTCATTGAGGGAATTTCACAAAATGAGAAAGGAGTGCAGTCCACACAACAGGGTCATTGAGGGAATTTCTCAAAATGAGAAAGGAGTGCAGTCCACACAAAAGGATCAATGAGGGAATTTCTCAAAATGAGAAAGGAGTGCAGTCCATACAACAGGATCATTGAGGGAATTTCACAAAATGAGAAAGGCGTGCAGTCCATACAACAGGATCATTGAGGGAATTTCACAAAATGAGAAAGGAGTGTAGTCCACACAACAGGGTCATTGAGGGAATTTCACAAAATGAGAAAGGAGTGCAGTCCACGCAACAGGGTCATTGAGGGAATTTCTCAAAATGAGAAAGGAGTGCAGTCCACACAAAAGGATCAATAGGAAATTTCTCAAAATGAGAAAGGAGTGCAGTCCATACAACAGGATCATTGAGGGAATTTCACAAAATGAGAAAGGAGTGCAGTCCACACAACAGGGTCATTGAGGGAATTTCACAAAATGAGAAAGGAGTGCAGTCCACACAACAGGGTCATTGAGGGAATTTCACAAAATGAGAAAGGAGTGCAGTCCACACAACAGGGTCACTGAGGGAATTTTACAAAATGAGAAAGGAGTGCAGTCCACACAACAGGGTCATTGAGGGAATTTCACAAAATGAGAAAGGAGTGCAGTCCACACAACAGGGTCATTGAGGGAATTTCACAAAATGAGAAAGGAGTGCAGTCCATACAACAGGATCATTGAGGGAATTTCACAAACTGAAAAAGGAGTGCAGTCCACACAACAGGATCAATGAGGGAATTTCACAAAATGAGAAAGGAGTGCAGTCCACACAAAAGGATCAATAGGGAATTTCTCAAAATGAGAAAGGAGTGCAGTCCATACAACAGGATCATTGAGGGAATTTCACAAAATGAGAAAGGAGTGCAGTCCACACAACAGGGTCATTGAGGGAATTTCACAAAGTGAGAAAGGATTGCAGTCCACACAACAGGATCAATGAGGGAATTTCACAAAATGAGAAATGAGTGCAGTCCACACAACAGGGTCATTGAGGGAATTTCTCAAAATGAGAAAGGAGTGCAGTCCACACAAAAGGATCAATGAGGGAATTTCTCAAAATGAGAAAGGAGTGCAGTCCATACAACAGGATCATTGAGGGAATTTCACAAAATGAGAAAGGAGTGCAGTCCACACAACAGGGTCATTGAGGGAATTTCACAAAATGAGAAAGGAGTGCAGTCCACACAACAGGGTCATTGAGGGAATTTCACAAAATGAGAAAGGAGTGCAGTCCACACAACAGGGTCATTGAGGGAATTTCACAAAATGAGAAAGGAGTGCAGTCCACACAACAGGGTCACTGAGGGAATTTCACAAAATGAGAAAGGAGTGCAGTCCACACAACAGGGTCATTGAGGGAATTTCACAAAATGAGAAAGGAGTGCAGTCCACACAACAGGGTCATTGAGGGAATTTCACAAAATGAGAAAGGAGTGCAGTCCACACAACAGGGTCATTGAGGGAATTTCACAAAATGAGAAAGGAGTGCAGTCCACACAACAGGGTCATTGAGGGAATTTCTCAAAATGAGAAAGGAGTGCAGTCCACACAAAAGGATCAATGAGGGAATTTCTCAAAATGAGAAAGGAGTGCAGTCCATACAACAGGATCATTGAGGGAATTTCACAAAATGAGAAAGGCGTGCAGTCCATACAACAGGATCATTGAGGGAATTTCACAAAATGAGAAAGGAGTGCAGTCCACACAACAGGGTCATTGAGGGAATTTCACAACATGAGAAAGGAGTGCAGTCCACGCAACAGGGTCATTGAGGGAATTTCTCAAAATGAGAAAGGAGTGCAGTCCACACAAAAGGATCAATGAGGGAATTTCCCAAAATGAGAAAGGAGTGCAGTCCATACAACAGGATCATTGAGGGAATTTCACAAAATGAGAAAGGAGTGCAGTCCACACAACAGGGTCATTGAGGGAATTTCACAAAATGAGAAAGGAGTGCAGTCCACACAACAGGGTCATTGAGGGAATTTCACAAAATGAGAAAGGAGTGCAGTCCACACAACAGGATCATTGAGGGAATTTCACAAAATGAGAAAGGAGTGCAGTCCACACAACAGGGTCATTGAGGGAATTTCACAAAATGAGAAAGGAGTGCAGTCCACACAACAGGGTCATTGAGGGAATTTCTCAAAATGAGAAAGGAGTGCAGTCCACACAAAAGGATCAATGAGGGAATTTCTCAAAATGAGAAAGGAGTGCAGTCCATACAACAGGATCATTGAGGGAATTTCACAAAATGAGAAAGGAGTGCAGTCTAGACAACAGGGTCATTGAGGGAGTTTCACAAAATGAGAAAGGAGTGCAGTCCATACAACAGGATCATTGAGGGAATTTCACAAAATGAGAAAGGAGTGCAGTCTAGACAACAGGGTCATTGAGGGAATTTCACAAAATGAGAAAGGAGTGCAGTCCACACAACAGGGTCATTGAGGGAATTTCACAAAATGAGAAAGGCGTGCAGTCCACACAAAAGGATCATTGAGGGAATTTCACAAAATGAGAAAGGAGTGCAGTCCACACAACAGGGTCATTGAGGGAATTCCACAAAATAAGAAAGGATTGCAGTCCACACAACAGGATCAATGAGGGAATTTCACAAAATGAGAAAGGAGTGCAGTCCACACAAAAGGATCAATGAGGGAATTTCCCAAAATGAGAAAGGAGTGCAGTCCATACAACAGGATCATTGAGGGAATTTCACAAAATGAGAAAGGAGTGCAGTCCACACAACAGGGTCATTGAGGGAATTTCACAAAATGAGAAAGGAGTGCAGTCCACACAACAGGGTCATTGAGGGAATTTCACAAAATGAGAAAGGAGTGCAGTCCACACAACAGGGTCATTGAGGGAATTTCTCAAAATGAGAAAGGAGTGCAGTCCACACAAAAGGATCAATGAGGGAATTTCTCAAAATGAGAAAGGAGTGCAGTCCATACAACAGGATCATTGAGGGAATTTCACAAAATGAGAAAGGAGTGCAGTCCAGACAACAGGGTCATTGAGGGAGTTTCACAAAATGAGAAAGGAGTGCAGTCCACACAACAGGGTCATTGAGGGAATTTCACAAAATGAGAAAGGAGTGCAGTCCACACAACAGGGTCATTGAGGGAATTTCACAAAATGAGAAAGGCGTGCAGTCCACACAAAAGGATCATTGAGGGAATTTCACAAAATGAGAAAGGAGTGCAGTCCACACAACAGGGTCATTGAGGGAATTTCACAAAATGAGAAAGGAGTGCAGTCCACACAACAGGGTCATTGAGGGAATTTCTCAAAATGAGAAAGGAGTGCAGTCCACACAAAAGGATCAATGAGGGAATTTCTCAAAATGAGAAAGGAGTGCAGTCCATACAACAGGATCATTGAGGGAATTTCACAAAATGAGAAAGGCGTGCAGTCCATACAACAGGATCATTGAGGGAATTTCACAAAATGAGAAAGGAGTGCAGTCCACACAACAGGGTCATTGAGGGAATTTCACAACATGAGAAAGGAGTGCAGTCCACGCAACAGGGTCATTGAGGGAATTTCTCAAAATGAGAAAGGAGTGCAGTCCACACAAAAGGATCAATGAGGGAATTTCCCAAAATGAGAAAGGAGTGCAGTCCATACAACAGGATCATTGAGGGAATTTCACAAAATGAGAAAGGAGTGCAGTCCACACAACAGGGTCATTGAGGGAATTTCACAAAATGAGAAAGGAGTGCAGTCCACACAACAGGGTCATTGAGGGAATTTCACAAAATGAGAAAGGAGTGCAGTCCACACAACAGGATCATTGAGGGAATTTCACAAAATGAGAAAGGAGTGCAGTCCACACAACAGGGTCATTGAGGGAATTTCACAAAATGAGAAAGGAGTGCAGTCCACACAACAGGGTCATTGAGGGAATTTCTCAAAATGAGAAAGGAGTGCAGTCCACACAAAAGGATCAATGAGGGAATTTCTCAAAATGAGAAAGGAGTGCAGTCCATACAACAGGATCATTGAGGGAATTTCACAAAATGAGAAAGGAGTGCAGTCTAGACAACAGGGTCATTGAGGGAGTTTCACAAAATGAGAAAGGAGTGCAGTCCACACAACAGGGTCATTGAGGGAATTTCACAAAATGAGAAAGGAGTGCAGTCCACACAACAGGGTCATTGAGGGAATTTCACAAAATGAGAAAGGCGTGCAGTCCACACAAAAGGATCATTGAGGGAATTTCACAAAATGAGAAAGGAGTGCAGTCCACACAACAGGGTCATTGAGGGAATTCCACAAAATAAGAAAGGATTGCAGTCCACACAACAGGATCAATGAGGGAATTTCACAAAATGAGAAAGGAGTGCAGTCCACACAAAAGGATCAATGAGGGAATTTCCCAAAATGAGAAAGGAGTGCAGTCCATACAACAGGATCATTGAGGGAATTTCACAAAATGAGAAAGGAGTGCAGTCCACACAACAGGGTCATTGAGGGAATTTCACAAAATGAGAAAGGAGTGCAGTCCACACAACAGGGTCATTGAGGGAATTTCACAAAATGAGAAAGGAGTGCAGTCCACACAACAGGGTCATTGAGGGAATTTCTCAAAATGAGAAAGGAGTGCAGTCCACACAAAAGGATCAATGAGGGAATTTCTCAAAATGAGAAAGGAGTGCAGTCCATACAACAGGATCATTGAGGGAATTTCACAAAATGAGAAAGGAGTGCAGTCCAGACAACAGGGTCATTGAGGGAGTTTCACAAAATGAGAAAGGAGTGCAGTCCACACAACAGGGTCATTGAGGGAATTTCACAAAATGAGAAAGGAGTGCAGTCCACACAACAGGGTCATTGAGGGAATTTCACAAAATGAGAAAGGCGTGCAGTCCACACAAAAGGATCATTGAGGGAATTTCACAAAATGAGAAAGGAGTGCAGTCCACACAACAGGGTCATTGAGGGAATTCCACAAAATAAGAAAGGATTGCAGTCCACACAACAGGATCAATGAGGGAATTTCACAAAATGAGAAAGGAGTGCAGTCCACACAACAGGGTCATTGAGGGAATTTCACAAAATGAGAAAGGAGTGCAGTCCACACAACAGGGTCATTGAGGGAATTTCACAAAATGAGAAAGGAGTGCAGTCCACACAACAGGGTCATTGAGGGAATTTCACAAAATGAGAAAGGAGTGCAGTCCACACAACAGGGTCATTGAGGGAATTTCACAAAATGAGAAAGGAGTGCAGTCCACACAACAGGGTCATTGAGGGAATTTCACAAAATGAGAAAGGAGTGCAGTCCACACAACAGGGTCATTGAGGGAATTTCACAAAATGAGAAAGGAGTGCAGTCCACACAACAGGGTCATTGAGGGAATTTCACAAAATGAGAAAGGAGTGCAGTCCACACAACAGGGTCATTGAGGGAATTTCACAAAATGAGAAAGGAGTGCAGTCCACACAACAGGGTCATTGAGGGAGTTTCACAAAATGAGAAAGGAGTGCAGTCCACACAACAGGGTCATTGAGGGAATTTCACAAAATGAGAAAGGAGTGCAGTCCACACAACAGGGTCATTGAGGGAATTTCACAAAATGAGAAAGGCGTGCAGTCCACACAACAGGGTCATTGAGGGAGTTTCACAAAATGAGACAGGAGTGCAGTACATACAACAGGATCATTGAGGGAATTTCACAAAATGAAAAAGGAGTGCAGTCCACACAACAGCATCAATGAGGGAATTTCACAAAATGAGAAAGGAGTGCAGTCCACACAAAAGGATCAATGAGGGAATTTCTCAAAATGAGAAAGGAGTGCAGTCCATACAACAGGATCATTGAGGGAATTTCACAAAATGAGAAAGGAGTGCAGTCCACACAACAGGGTCATTGAGGGAATTTCACAAAATGAGAAAGGAGTGCAGTCCACACAACAGGGTCATTGAGGGAATTTCACAAAATGAGAAAGGAGTGCAGTCCACACAAAAGGATCAATGAGGGAATTTCTCAAAATGAGAAAGGAGTGCAGTCCATACAACAGGATCATTGAGGGAATTTCACAAAATGAGAAAGGAGTGCAGTCTAGACAACAGGGTCATTGAGGGAGTTTCACAAAATGAGAAAGGAGTGCAGTCCACACAACAGGGTCATTGAGGGAATTTCACAAAATGAGAAAGGAGTGCAGTCCACACAACAGGGTCATTGAGGGAATTTCACAAAATGAGAAAGGCGTGCAGTCCACACAAAAGGATCATTGAGGGAATTTCACAAAATGAGAAAGGAGTGCAGTCCACACAACAGGGTCATTGAGGGAATTCCACAAAATAAGAAAGGATTGCAGTCCACACAAAAGGATCAATGAGGGAATTTCTCAAAATGAGAAAGGAGTGCAGTCCACACAACAGGGTCATTGAGGGAATTCCACAAAATAAGAAAGGATTGCAGTCCACACAACAGGATCAATGAGGGAATTTCTCAAAATGAGAAAGGAGTGCAGTCCACACAAAAGGATCAATGAGGGAATTTCTCAAAATGAGAAAGGAGTGCAGTCCACACAACAGGGTCATTGAGGGAATTCCACAAAATAAGAAAGGATTGCAGTCCACACAACAGGATCAATGAGGGAATTTCACAAAATGAGAAAGGAGTGCAGTCCACACAAAAGGATCAATGAGGGAATTTCCCAAAATGAGAAAGGAGTGCAGTCCATACAACAGGATCATTGAGGGAATTTCACAAAATGAGAAAGGAGTGCAGTCCACACAACAGGGTCATTGAGGGAATTTCACAAAATGAGAAAGGAGTGCAGTCCACACAACAGGGTCATTGAGGGAATTTCACAAAATGAGAAAGGAGTGCAGTCCACACAACAGGGTCATTGAGGGAATTTCACAAAATGAGAAAGGAGTGCAGTCCACACAACAGGGTCATTGAGGGAATTTCACAAAATGAGAAAGGAGTGCAGTCCACACAACAGGGTCATTGAGGGAATTTCACAAAATGAGAAAGGAGTGCAGTCCACACAACAGGGTCATTGAGGGAATTTCACAAAATGAGAAAGGAGTGCAGTCCACACAACAGGGTCATTGAGGGAGTTTCACAAAATGAGAAAGGAGTGCAGTCCACACAACAGGGTCATTGAGGGAATTTCACAAAATGAGAAAGGAGTGCAGTCCACACAACAGGGTCATTGAGGGAATTTCACAAAATGAGAAAGGCGTGCAGTCCACACAACAGGGTCATTGAGGGAGTTTCACAAAATGAACAGGAGTGCAGTACATACAACAGGATCATTGAGGGAATTTCACAAAATGAAAAAGGAGTGCAGTCCACACAACAGGATCAATGAGGGAATTTCACAAAATGAGAAAGGAGTGCAGTCCACACAAAAGGATCAATGAGGGAATTTCTCAAAATGAGAAAGGAGTGCAGTCCATACAACAGGATCATTGAGGGAATTTCACAAAATGAGAAAGGAGTGCAGTACACACAACAGGGTCATTGAGGGAATTTCACAAAATGAGAAAGGAGTGCAGTCCACACAACAGGGTCATTGAGGGAATTTCACAAAATGAGAAAGGAGTGCAGTCCACACAAAAGGATCAATGAGGGAATTTCTCAAAATGAGAAAGGAGTGCAGTCCATACAACAGGATCATTGAGGGAATTTCACAAAATGAGAAAGGAGTGCAGTCTAGACAACAGGGTCATTGAGGGAATTTCACAAAATGAGAAAGGCGTGCAGTCCACACAAAAGGATCATTGAGGGAATTTCACAAAATGAGAAAGGAGTGCAGTCCACACAACAGGGTCATTGAGGGAATTTCACAAAATGAGAAAGGAGTGCAGTCCACACAACAGGGTCATTGAGGGAATTCCACAAAATAAGAAAGGATTGCAGTCCACACAACAGGATCAATGAGGGAATTTCACAAAATGAGAAAGGAGTGCAGTCCACACAAAAGGATCAATGAGGGAATTTCCCAAAATGAGAAAGGAGTGCAGTCCATACAACAGGATCATTGAGGGAATTTCACAAAATGAGAAAGGAGTGCAGTCCACACAACAGGGTCATTGAGGGAATTTCACAAAATGAGAAAGGAGTGCAGTCCACACAACAGGGTCATTGAGGGAATTTCACAAAATGAGAAAGGAGTGCAGTCCACACAACAGGGTCATTGAGGGAATTTCTCAAAATGAGAAAGGAGTGCAGTCCACACAAAAGGATCAATGAGGGAATTTCTCAAAATGAGAAAGGAGTGCAGTCCATACAACAGGATCATTGAGGGAATTTCACAAAATGAGAAAGGAGTGCAGTCCAGACAACAGGGTCATTGAGGGAGTTTCACAAAATGAGAAAGGAGTGCAGTCCACACAACAGGGTCATTGAGGGAATTTCACAAAATGAGAAAGGAGTGCAGTCCACACAACAGGGTCATTGAGGGAATTTCACAAAATGAGAAAGGCGTGCAGTCCACACAAAAGGATCATTGAGGGAATTTCACAAAATGAGAAAGGAGTGCAGTCCACACAACAGGGTCATTGAGGGAATTCCACAAAATAAGAAAGGATTGCAGTCCACACAACAGGATCAATGAGGGAATTTCACAAAATGAGAAAGGAGTGCAGTCCACACAACAGGGTCATTGAGGGAATTTCACAAAATGAGAAAGGAGTGCAGTCCACACAAAAGGATCAATGAGGGAATTTCTCAAAATGAGAAAGGAGTGCAGTCCATACAACAGGATCATTGAGGGAATTTCACAAAATGAGAAAGGAGTGCAGTCTAGACAACAGGGTCATTGAGGGAGTTTCACAAAATGAGAAAGGAGTGCAGTCCACACAACAGGGTCATTGAGGGAATTTCACAAAATGAGAAAGGAGTGCAGTCCACACAACAGGGTCATTGAGGGAATTTCACAAAATGAGAAAGGCGTGCAGTCCACACAAAAGGATCATTGAGGGAATTTCACAAAATGAGAAAGGAGTGCAGTCCACACAACAGGGTCATTGAGGGAATTTCACAAAATGAGAAAGGAGTGCAGTCCACACAACAGGGTCATTGAGGGAATTCCACAAAATAAGAAAGGATTGCAGTCCACACAACAGGATCAATGAGGGAATTTCACAAAATGAGAAAGGAGTGCAGTCCACACAAAAGGATCAATGAGGGAATTTCCCAAAATGAGAAAGGAGTGCAGTCCATACAACAGGATCATTGAGGGAATTTCACAAAATGAGAAAGGAGTGCAGTCCACACAACAGGGTCATTGAGGGAATTTCACAAAATGAGAAAGGAGTGCAGTCCACACAACAGGGTCATTGAGGGAATTTCACAAAATGAGAAAGGAGTGCAGTCCAGACAACAGGGTCATTGAGGGAGTTTCACAAAATGAGAAAGGAGTGCAGTCCACACAACAGGGTCATTGAGGGAATTTCACAAAATGAGAAAGGAGTGCAGTCCACACAACAGGGTCATTGAGGGAATTTCACAAAATGAGAAAGGCGTGCAGTCCACACAAAAGGATCATTGAGGGAATTTCACAAAATGAGAAAGGAGTGCAGTCCACACAACAGGGTCATTGAGGGAATTCCACAAAATAAGAAAGGATTGCAGTCCACACAACAGGATCAATGAGGGAATTTCACAAAATGAGAAAGGAGTGCAGTCCACACAACAGGGTCATTGAGGGAATTTCACAAAATGAGAAAGGAGTGCAGTCCACACAACAGGGTCATTGAGGGAATTCCACAAAATAAGAAAGGATTGCAGTCCACACAACAGGATCAATGAGGGAATTTCACAAAATGAGAAAGGAGTGCAGTCCACACAACAGGGTCATTGAGGGAATTTCACAAAATGAGAAAGGAGTGCAGTCCACACAACAGGGTCATTGAGGGAATTTCACAAAATGGGAAAGGAGTGCAGTCCACACAACAGGGTCATTGAGGGAATTTCACAAAATGAGAAAGGAGTGCAGTCCACACAACAGGGTCATTGAGGGAATTTCACAAAATGAGAAAGGAGTGCAGTCCACACAACAGGGTCATTGAGGGAATTTCACAAAATGAGAAAGGAGTGCAGTCCACACAACAGGGTCATTGAGGGAATTTCACAAAATGAGAAAGGAGTGCAGTCCACACAACAGGGTCATTGAGGGAATTTCACAAAATGAGAAAGGAGTGCAGTCCACACAACAGGGTCATTGAGGGAATTTCACAAAATGAGAAAGGAGTGCAGTCCACACAACAGGGTCATTGAGGGAGTTTCACAAAATGAGAAAGGAGTGCAGTCCACACAACAGGGTCATTGAGGGAATTTCACAAAATGAGAAAGGAGTGCAGTCCACACAACAGGGTCATTGAGGGAATTTCACAAAATGAGAAAGGCGTGCAGTCCACACAACAGGGTCATTGAGGGAGTTTCACAAAATGAGACAGGAGTGCAGTACATACAACAGGATCATTGAGGGAATTTCACAAAATGATAAAGGAGTGCAGTCCACACAACAGGATCAATGAGGGAATTTCACAAAATGAGAAAGGAGTGCAGTCCACACAAAAGGATCAATGAGGGAATTTCTCAAAATGAGAAAGGAGTGCAGTCCATACAACAGGATCATTGAGGGAATTTCACAAAATGAGAAAGGAGTGCAGTCCACACAACAGGGTCATTGAGGGAATTTCACAAAATGAGAAAGGAGTGCAGTCCACACAACAGGGTCATTGAGGGAATTTCACAAAATGAGAAAGGAGTGCAGTCCACACAACAGGGTCATTGAGGGAATTCCACAAAATAAGAAAGGATTGCAGTCCACACAACAGGATCAATGAGGGAATTTCACAAAATGAGAAAGGAGTGCAGTCCACACAACAGGATCATTGAGGGAATTTCACAAAATGAGAAAGGAGTGCAGTCCACACAACAGGGTCATTGAGGGAATTTCACAAAATGAGAAAGGAGTGCAGTCCACACAACAGGGTCATTGAGGGAATTTCACAAAATGAGAAAGGAGTGCAGTCCATACAACAGGGTCATTGAGGGAATTTCACAAAATGAGAAAGGAGTGCAGTCCATACAACAGGATCATTGAGGGAATTTCACAAAATGAGAAAGGAGTGCAGTCCACACAACAGGGTCATTGAGGGAATTTCACAAAATGAGAAAGGAGTGCAGTCCACACAACAGGATCAATGAGGGAATTTCACAAAATGAGAAAGGAGTGCAGTCCACACAACAGGGTCATTGAGGGAATTTCACAAAATGAAAAAGGAGTGCAGTCCACACAACAGGATCAATGAGGGAATTTCACAAAATGAGAAAGGAGTGCAGTCCATACAACAGGATCATTGAGGGAATTTCACAAAATGAGAAAGGAGTGCAGTCCACACAACAGGGTCACTGAGGGAATTTCACAAAATGAGAAAGGAGTGCAGTCCACACAACAGGGTCATTGAGGGAATTTCACAAAATGAGAAAGGAGTGCAGTCCACACAACAGGGTCACTGAGGGAATTTCAAAAAATGAGAAAGGAGTGCAGTCCACAGAAAAAGATCAATGAGGGAATTTCACAAAATGAGAAAGGAGTGCAGTCCACACAACAGGGTCATTGAGGGAATTTCACAAAATGAGAAAGGAGTGCAGTCCACACAACAGGGTCACTGAGGGAATTTCAAAAAATGAGAAAGGAGTGCAGTCCACAGAAAAAGATCAATGAGGGAATTTTTCAAAATGAGAAAGGAGTGCAGTCCATACAACAGGATCATTGAGGGAATTTCACAAAAATAGAAAAGAGTGCAGTCCACACAACAGGGTCATTGAGGGAATTTCACAAAATGAGAAAGGCGTGCATTCCACACAAAAGGATCAATGAGGGAATTTCTCAAAATGAGAAAGGAGTGCAGTCCATACAACAGGATCATTGAGGGAATTTCACAAAATGAAAAAGGAGTGCAGTCCACGCAACAGGATCAATGAGGGAATTTCACAAAATGAGAAAGGAGTGCAGTCCACACAAAAGGATCAATAGGGAATTTCTCAAAATGAGAAAGGAGTGCAGTCCATACAACAGGATCATTGAGGGAATTTCACAAAATGAGAAAGGAGTGCAGTCCACACAACAGGGTCATTGAGGGAATTTCACAAAATGAGAAAGGAGTGCAGTCCACACAACACGGTCATTGAGGGAATTTCACAAAGTGAGAAAGGATTGCAGTCCACACAACAGGATCAATGAGGGAATTTCACAAAATGAGAAATGAGTGCAGTCCACACAACAGGGTCATTGAGGGAATTTCTCAAAATGAGAAAGGAGTGCAGTCCACACAACAGGGTCATTGAGGGAATTTCACAAAATGAGAAAGGATTGCAGTCCACACAACAGGATCAATGAGGGAATTTCACAAAATGAGAAAGGAGTGCAGTCCACACAACAGGGCCATTGAGGGAATTTCTCAAAATGAGAAAGGAGTGCAGTCCATACAACAGGATCATTGAGGGAATTTCACAAAATGAGAAAGGAGTGCAGTCCACACAAAAGGATCATTGAGGGAATTTCACAAAATGAGAAAGGAGTGCAGTCCACACAACAGGGTCATTAAGGGAATTTCACAAAATGAGAAAGGATTGCAGTCCACACAACAGGATCAATGAGGGAATTTCACAAAATGAGAAATGAGTGCAGTCCACACAAAAGGATCAATGAGGGAATTTCTCAAAATGAGAAAGGAGTGCAGTCCACACAACAGGGTCATTGAGGGAATTTCACAAAATGAGAAAAGAGTGCAGTCCACACAAAAGGATCAATGAGGGAATTTCTCAAAATGAGAAAGGAGTGCAGTCCATACAACAGGATCATTGAGGGAATTTCACAAAATGAGAAAGGAGTGCAGTCCACACAACAGGGTCATTGAGGGAATTTCACAAAATGAGAAAGGAGTGCAGTCCACACAACAGGGTCATTGAGGGAATTTCACAAAATGGGAAAGGAGTGCAGTCCACACAACAGGGTCATTGAGGGAATTTCACAAAATGAGAAAGGAGTGCAGTCCACGCAAAAGGATCAATGAGGGAATTTCACAAAATGAGAAAGGAGTGCAGTCCACACAACAGGGTCATTGCGGGAATTTCACAAAATCTGAAAGGAGTGCAGTCCACACAACAGGATCATTGAGGGAATTTCACAAAATGAGAAAGGAGTGCAGTCCACAGAACAGGATCAATGAGGGAATTTCTCAAAATGAGAAAGGAGTGCAGTCCACACAACAGGATAATTGAGGGAATTTCACAAAATGAGAAAGGAGTGCAGTCCACACAACAGGATCAATGAGGGAATTTCACAAAATGAGAAATGAGTGCAGTCCGCACAAAAGGATCAATGAGGGAATTTCACAAAATGAGAAAGGAGTGCAGTCCATACAACAGGATCATTGAGGGAATTTCACAAAATGAGAAAGGAGTGCAGTCCACACAACAGGGTCATTGAGGGAATTTCACAAAATGAGAAAGGAGTGCAGTCCACACAACAGGGTCATTGAGGGAATTTCACAAAATGGGAAAGGAGTGCAGTCCACACAACAGGGTCATTGAGGGAATTTCACAAAATGAGAAAGGAGTGCAGTCCACGCAAAAGGATCAATGAGGGAATTTCACAAAATGAGAAAGGAGTGCAGTCCACACAACAGGGTCATTGCGGGAATTTCACAAAATCTGAAAGGAGTGCAGTCCACACAACAGGATCATTGAGGGAATTTCACAAAATGAGAAAGGAGTGCAGTCCACACAACAGGATCAATGAGGGAATTTCTCAAAATGAGAAAGGAGTGCAGTCCACACAACAGGATAATTGAGGGAATTTCACAAAATGAGAAAGGAGTGCAGTCCACACAACAGGATCAATGAGGGAATTTCACAAAATGAGAAATGAGTGCAGTCCGCACAAAAGGATCAATGAGGGAATTTCACAAAATGAGAAAGGAGTGCAGTCCATACAACAGGATCAATGAGGGAATTTCACAAAATGAGAAAGGAGTGCCGTCCACACAAAAGGATCATTGAGGGAATTTCACAAAATGAGAAAGGAGTGCAGTCCATACAACAGGATCATTGAGGGAATTTCACAAAATGAGAAAGGAGTGCAGTCCACACAACAGGGTCATTGAGGGAATTTCACAAAATGAGAAATGCGTGCAGTCCACACAAAAGGATCAATGAGGGAATTTCTCAAAATGAGAAAGGAGTGCAGTCCATACAACAGGATCATTGAGGGAATTTCACAAAATGAGAAAGGAGTGCAGTCCACACGACAGGGTCACTGAGGGAATTTCACAAAATGAGAAAGGAGTGCAGTCCATACAACAGGATCATTGAGGGAATTTCACAAAATGAGAAAGGAGTGCAGTCCACACAACAGGGTCATTGAGGGAATTTCACAAAATGAGAAATGAGTGTAGTCCACACAAAAGGATCAATGAGGGAATTTCTCAAAATGAGAAAGGAGTGCAGTCCACACAACAGGGTCATTGAGGGAATTTCACAAATTGAGAAAGGAGTGCAGTCCACACAACAGGGTCATTGAGGGAATTTCACAAAATGAGAAAGGAGTGCAGTCCACACAACAGGGTCATTGAGGGAATTTCACAAAATGAGAAAGGATTGCAGTCCACACAACAGGATCAATGAGGGAATTTCACAAAATGAGAAAGGAGTGCAGTCCATACAACATGATCATTGAGGGAATTTCACAAAATGAGAAAGGAGTGCAGTCCACACAACAGGGTCACTGAGGGAATTTCACAACATGAGAAAGGAGTGCAGTCCACACAACAGGATCAATGAGGGAATTACTCAAAATGAGAAAGGAGTGCAGTCCACACAACAGGATCAATGAGGGAATTTCTCAAAATGAGAAAGGAGTGCAGTCCACACAACAGGATCATTGAGGGAATTTCACAAAATGAGAAAGGAGTGCAGTCCACACAACAGGATCATTGAGGGAATTTCACAAAATGAGAAAGGAGTGCAGTCCACACAACAGGATCAATGAGGGAATTTCACAAAATGAGAAATGAGTGCAGTCCGCACAAAAGGATCAATGAGGGAATTTCTCAAAATGAGAAAGGAGTGCAGTCCACACAACAGGGTCATTGAGGGAATTTCACAAAATGAGAAAGGAGTGCAGTCCATACAACAGGGTCATTGAGGGAATTTCACAAAATGAGAAAGGAGTGCAGTCCACACAACAGGGTCATTGAGGGAATTTCACAAAATGAGAAAGGAGTGCAGTCCACACAACAGGGTCATTGAGGGAATTTCACAAAATGAGAAATGAGTGTAGTCCACACAAAAGGATCAATGAGGGAATTTCTCAAAATGAGAAAGGAGTGCAGTCCACACAACAGGGTCATTGAGGGAATTTCACAAAATGAGAAAGGAGTGCAGTCCACACAACAGGGTCATTGAGGGAATTTCACAAAATGAGAAAGGAGTGCAGTCCACACAAAAGGATCATTGAGGGAATTTCACAAAATGAGAAAGGAGTGCAGTCCACACAACAGGGTCATTGAGGGAATTTCACAAAATGAGAAAGGATTGCAGTCCACACAACAGGATCAATGAGGGAATTTCACAAAATGAGAAAGGAGTGCAGTCCATACAACATGATCATTGAGGGAATTTCACAAAATGAGAAAGGAGTGCAGTCCACACAACAGGGTCACTGAGGGAATTTCACAACATGAGAAAGGAGTGCAGTCCACACAACAGGATCAATGAGGGAATTACTCAAAATGAGAAAGGAGTGCAGTCCACACAACAGGATCAATGAGGGCATTTCTCAAAATGAGAAAGGAGTGCAGTCCACACAACAGGATCATTGAGGGAATTTCACAAAATGAGAAAGGAGTGCAGTCCACACAACAGGATCATTGAGGGAATTTCACAAAATGAGAAAGGAGTGCAGTCCACACAACAGGATCAATGAGGGAATTTCACAAAATGAGAAATGAGTGCAGTCCGCACAAAAGGATCAATGAGGGAATTTCTCAAAATGAGAAAGGAGTGCAGTCCACACAACAGGGTCATTGAGGGAATTTCACAAAATGAGAAAGGAGTGCAGTCCATACAACAGGGTCATTGAGGGAATTTCACAAAATGAGAAAGGAGTGCAGTCCACACAACAGGGTCATTGAGGGAATTTCACAAAATGAGAAAGGAGTGCAGTCCACACAACAGGGTCATTGAGGGAATTTCACAAAATGAGAAATGAGTGTAGTCCACACAAAAGGATCAATGAGGGAATTTCTCAAAATGAGAAAGGAGTGCAGTCCACACAACAGGGTCATTGAGGGAATTTCACAAAATGAGAAAGGAGTGCAGTCCACACAACAGGGTCATTGAGGGAATTTCACAAAATGAGAAAGGAGTGCAGTCCACACAACAGGGTCATTGAGGGAATTTCACAAAATGAGAAAGGAGTGCAGTCCACACAAAAGGATCAATGAGGGAATTTCTCAAAATGAGAAAGGAGTGCAGTCCATACAACAGGATCATTGAGGGAATTTCACAAAATGAGAAAGGAGTGCAGTCCACACAACAGGGTCATTGAGGGAATTTCACAAAATGAGAAAGGAGTGCAGTCCACACAAAAGGATCATTGAGGGAATTTCACAAAATGAGAAAGGAGTGCAGTCCACACAACAGGGTCATTGAGGGAATTTCACAAAATGAGAAAGGATTGCAGTCCACACAACAGGATCAATGAGGGAATTTCACAAAATGAGAAAGGAGTGCAGTCCATACAACATGATCATTGAGGGAATTTCACAAAATGAGAAAGGAGTGCAGTCCACACAACAGGGTCACTGAGGGAATTTCACAACATGAGAAAGGAGTGCAGTCCACACAACAGGATCAATGAGGGAATTACTCAAAATGAGAAAGGAGTGCAGTCCACACAACAGGATCAATGAGGGAATTTCTCAAAATGAGAAAGGAGTGCAGTCCACACAACAGGATCATTGAGGGAATTTCACAAAATGAGAAAGGAGTGCAGTCCACACAACAGGATCATTGAGGGAATTTCACAAAATGAGAAAGGAGTGCAGTCCACACAACAGGATCAATGAGGGAATTTCACAAAATGAGAAATGAGTGCAGTCCGCACAAAAGGATCAATGAGGGAATTTCTCAAAATGAGAAAGGAGTGCAGTCCACACAACAGGGTCATTGAGGGAATTTCACAAAATGAGAAAGGAGTGCAGTCCATACAACAGGGTCATTGAGGGAATTTCACAAAATGAGAAAGGAGTGCAGTCCACACAACAGGGTCATTGAGGGAATTTCACAAAATGAGAAAGGAGTGCAGTCCACACAACAGGGTCATTGAGGGAATTTCACAAAATGAGAAATGAGTGTAGTCCACACAAAAGGATCAATGAGGGAATTTCTCAAAATGAGAAAGGAGTGCAGTCCACACAACAGGGTCATTGAGGGAATTTCACAAAATGAGAAAGGAGTGCAGTCCACACAACAGGGTCATTGAGGGAATTTCACAAAATGAGAAAGGAGTGCAGTCCACACAACAGGGTCATTGAGGGAATTTCACAAAATGAGAAAGGAGTGCAGTCCACACAAAAGGATCAATGAGGGAATTTCTCAAAATAAGAAAGGAGTGCAGTCCACACAACAGGGTCATTGAGGGAATTTCACAAAATGAGAAAGGAGTGCAGTCCACACAACAGGGTCATTGAGGGAATTTCACAAAATGAGAAAGGAGTGCAGTCCATACAACAGGGTCATTGAGGGAATTTCACAAAATGAGAAAGGAGTGCAGTCCACACAACAGGGTCATTGAGGGAATTTCACAAAATGAGAAAGGAGTGCAGTCCACACAACAGGGTCATTGAGGGAATTTCACAAAATGAGAAATGAGTGTAGTCCACACAAAAGGATCAATGAGGGAATTTCTCAAAATGAGAAAGGAGTGCAGTCCACACAACAGGATCAATGAGGGCATTTCTCAAAATGAGAAAGGAGTGCAGTCCACACAACAGGATCATTGAGGGAATTTCACAAAATGAGAAAGGAGTGCAGTCCACACAACAGGATCATTGAGGGAATTTCACAAAATGAGAAAGGAGTGCAGTCCACACAACAGGATCAATGAGGGAATTTCACAAAATGAGAAATGAGTGCAGTCCGCACAAAAGGATCAATGAGGGAATTTCTCAAAATGAGAAAGGAGTGCAGTCCACACAACAGGGTCATTGAGGGAATTTCACAAAATGAGAAAGGAGTGCAGTCCATACAACAGGGTCATTGAGGGAATTTCACAAAATGAGAAAGGAGTGCAGTCCACACAACAGGGTCATTGAGGGAATTTCACAAAATGAGAAAGGAGTGCAGTCCACACAACAGGGTCATTGAGGGAATTTCACAAAATGAGAAATGAGTGTAGTCCACACAAAAGGATCAATGAGGGAATTTCTCAAAATGAGAAAGGAGTGCAGTCCACACAACAGGGTCATTGAGGGAATTTCACAAAATGAGAAAGGAGTGCAGTCCACACAACAGGGTCATTGAGGGAATTTCACAAAATGAGAAAGGAGTGCAGTCCACACAACAGGGTCATTGAGGGAATTTCACAAAATGAGAAAGGAGTGCAGTCCACACAAAAGGATCAATGAGGGAATTTCTCAAAATGAGAAAGGAGTGCAGTCCATACAACAGGATCATTGAGGGAATTTCACAAAATGAGAAAGGAGTGCAGTCCACACAACAGGGTCATTGAGGGAATTTCACAAAATGAGAAAGGAGTGCAGTCCACACAAAAGGATCATTGAGGGAATTTCACAAAATGAGAAAGGAGTGCAGTCCACACAACAGGGTCATTGAGGGAATTTCACAAAATGAGAAAGGATTGCAGTCCACACAACAGGATCAATGAGGGAATTTCACAAAATGAGAAAGGAGTGCAGTCCATACAACATGATCATTGAGGGAATTTCACAAAATGAGAAAGGAGTGCAGTCCACACAACAGGGTCACTGAGGGAATTTCACAACATGAGAAAGGAGTGCAGTCCACACAACAGGATCAATGAGGGAATTACTCAAAATGAGAAAGGAGTGCAGTCCACACAACAGGATCAATGAGGGAATTTCTCAAAATGAGAAAGGAGTGCAGTCCACACAACAGGATCATTGAGGGAATTTCACAAAATGAGAAAGGAGTGCAGTCCACACAACAGGATCATTGAGGGAATTTCACAAAATGAGAAAGGAGTGCAGTCCACACAACAGGATCAATGAGGGAATTTCACAAAATGAGAAATGAGTGCAGTCCGCACAAAAGGATCAATGAGGGAATTTCTCAAAATGAGAAAGGAGTGCAGTCCACACAACAGGGTCATTGAGGGAATTTCACAAAATGAGAAAGGAGTGCAGTCCATACAACAGGGTCATTGAGGGAATTTCACAAAATGAGAAAGGAGTGCAGTCCACACAACAGGGTCATTGAGGGAATTTCACAAAATGAGAAAGGAGTGCAGTCCACACAACAGGGTCATTGAGGGAATTTCACAAAATGAGAAATGAGTGTAGTCCACACAAAAGGATCAATGAGGGAATTTCTCAAAATGAGAAAGGAGTGCAGTCCACACAACAGGGTCATTGAGGGAATTTCACAAAATGAGAAAGGAGTGCAGTCCACACAACAGGGTCATTGAGGGAATTTCACAAAATGAGAAAGGAGTGCAGTCCACACAACAGGGTCATTGAGGGAATTTCACAAAATGAGAAAGGAGTGCAGTCCACACAAAAGGATCAATGAGGGAATTTCTCAAAATAAGAAAGGAGTGCAGTCCACACAACAGGGTCATTGAGGGAATTTCACAAAATGAGAAAGGAGTGCAGTCCACACAACAGGGTCATTGAGGGAATTTCACAAAATGAGAAAGGAGTGCAGTCCATACAACAGGGTCATTGAGGGAATTTCACAAAATGAGAAAGGAGTGCAGTCCACACAACAGGGTCATTGAGGGAATTTCACAAAATGAGAAAGGAGTGCAGTCCACACAACAGGGTCATTGAGGGAATTTCACAAAATGAGAAATGAGTGTAGTCC